>JAHRHJ020003799.1:0-115454 GCA_019776745.2 Taxus chinensis | reverse complement strand
GATGGCATAACATAAATCTAAGCTATAGAGGTGATGCACCAAGGAATGAAGAACAGTATGCTTTGCCAAATTTAACATAGATTCATGTAGATGTAACACACAGCATGCACAGATAGCAAAAATGCAAATGAAGATCAAGAATGACAGTAATAAATATGTAAGAGGGTTAGAAGTAACCACAGACACATATATATTGCGCAAGGAGAGATTCAATACATTGCAATGGATAAAAGGCAAAAAACGGTGTTACAGGCTATATGGGAGGTTTGAAAACTCCACAATCTTCTTATGAACAGGAGATAAGGGGAGGGTGCAAAGCGGGAAATGTCCCCTCTAGAAAGAAACCCCTCCTTACAATTTATAGGAAGAATGGGAGAGGCAAAGAGAGAGGAATTCGAAATCTGCCCCAACCACCTCTAGGTGGCATTTAATTCATCCATCATGGCAGAAGCGGCAGGTTTCTGCAAAGCGGGCGGTTTGTCTAACAGAAGCGGCGGTTGTTTGGCTGCATAAAAGTGGTTGTTGAAGCATTACCTCTGCTTATTATTTCGCGCCAGAGGCGTTTCTCAATTTTCATCCTCCAAACTGAACCAAAATGCAGATTGACCTTGGAAACGTGTAGAGAATCTCATAAGCTTTCCGTTGATATCAAGAACGTGCAAATCCAGCTCTGGATCGAAAGATTGTCGATCTGAAGATTTATGTCAGTAACATAGGCAAAACACGGATTTTGAAATTTTGCCCACGCACGGCACTTGATGCGCACGTGCATGCGCGATTCGCGCGCTGAATATCTCCTCTCTTCTTCGTTCGGTGTGCTGTCTTTTGAAGTTTTCCGTGTGGGCCAGCTTGGACCGTGCACTTCCATTGTTTCGGATCGATGCTCGAAACTCGCCAATTGGACTTTTTGACTTTTCTCTTAGGACCTATCTTTCGCGTTAAGCATTCTGTTTTGAAGATAGAGGGGGTCGGAAATGATGTCGCTTTACTTGGAGTGACGAAGTGAGGCCTATTGGCCAGACTTCTGATTGTGCGCAGCCTGATTCGGCTCTATTCGTCCTCGCCTCGTTGCCGAGGGCCCAGGTGATGTTTGGCCCTTTGGGCCATGTCGGCCGGTTCGGGCAGTTCGGGCATTTTCTGTGGGCCCACTTGTCCCACTTTGCTTCGGACCTGACACTTGACTCTTTGCGGCGGGGCGGCGTCGGGCATGTCTTGCCCGCGCGTCCCATTGCTTTGGGCCCGTGTACTGTTTTTCACACGTGATTCGGCCGTTCGGGCATTTCGCGTCATTTTGCCACGCGTCCCGAATGCTACCCTCTTCACAGTTAGCCCAATTTTTCTCCTCGCCTGATCGGCGTTTCGTCGTGCCCGTCGCGTACTTCTGTCCCACTGGTGCCGCATTTGGCTTTTTGCCGCCGGACAGCATTTTCTGAGCTTCGGGTGGTTCGCGTACCTGTTCCCACCGGCCCACCTTGGCGGGACCGGACTGATAGCTTATTTCACAATTTACGGGCCCAACGACGGGCGTGCGCAACCTGCTCGGCACGGGCGCAAAGCGGGCGGCCCGCCTGCGGCAGCCGGGGAGTGTGGAGAAGGCCGAAGGGACCCTAGAACCTGATTGTCGCGGAAGCAGGCATGTTTCTTGGAATTGACTCCTGATCTGTTTTTATCAAATTTTAGCTCGTACCCGGGGTGGGACGGGGCTGGATTCTGGGAGTAAACAATAACCAAAATCAAAGCTACAGAAAAACTAAAAGACTTTCCAAAATGTTGATAAAAAAGTCGTAAGGGAGGGCTAACGATTTTAAACATGTGTAGGCATTCACAAAGAGGGCGCCTGTTGTGGAAACGGACCAAAGGAAGTGGGGCACCAGGAAGGCAATCATCACACAGCCACCCCTCTAAAAAAACGGAGGTGTTTTCTTCGATATTTCAAAAGCAATTAGAAAGGGGGAACAGGGTTAAAGTCCCAAACACCATTACTCTTACAGAGGATGATGTGTTCGAAACCAACAATGGTTCCAAGAAAATGAAATATTTGTATGTTATCATCGTGTTAGAGGTCACAATACTGATAAATTTCTAAAGTTAAAAGAATTGATACAAGATGTATTATAGTGGAGAAGAATTAGAAATGTATCACCAAGCCTAGCAAGTCTTTCTAATGAAAATGGGGGGAATTTACAAAAGAAACCTCTCCCTAAGCATAATAAAGGGAAAGAAAAGTTGGATCAAGGACAGTCATCCCAGAACAAAAATGCAAACTATGTTTCCAAAGCAAATAATCCTTTTGACTCTCTACTTAGTTGTGTTAATCCACCTATTAGGCATATCAACACTCTCAAGATTAAAGCAAAAGATTGTGTCATGGCAATGTGATGTTCTCGTCTTGTAATCCTAGAACCTCCCTCTACTTACCCCTCAGGATAGTCCTTACAACATTTTAGAACAACTTGAGGAAACCACTGTTAAGATTTCAATCTTAAATCTTCTCAAAATCTTTAATGTTCACAAAGATATCCTTTGTAAAATGTTACAAGGGGTCAGGAGTGTGAGTTGATATTAATCATGGATGCTTCTAACCCTTGGTCATGCAAATTGATCCTACAGAGCACTTAACCTTTAGGCATGAAGATATTCCCGAGGAGGATCCTATGCATAACCTACCCTTACATATTAGAGTCATTATCATTCATAAGAAGATAAAAAGGGTGCTTGTGGACATCGGATCAGGGTTGAACATTTGTACTCTGAAAATTGTTTGGGCAACTAGGCCGTACTGAGGCTGATCTAGAATCCAAGGTCATTATCATCAAGGCTTATGACAATGAATAACATAGAATCAGATGACATGATCACTTTCTCTCTGGGAGTAGGCTTTATTACTCACGATACTAAGTTTCATGTTTTAGACTTGGAGCTTCCTTACAACATACTCCTTGGTCACCCATGGATTCACACCATGCAGGCCATTCCTTCTATGTATCATCAATGTTTAAATTTTTACCACGAAGGATAAACCATCACTATTTAGGGGGATCCTCAACCCTTTGCTCATTGCAAAGCATTGTCGGGTTATTTTACCACCACTTTCGATTGTCCTTCTACATAAATGGTCATTCCAGTACAATCAAAGGCTCTCACATCACATGTTGATCCAGATACATTGTGTGCTCATGATGATGATTGCTTCAACATCGATGTATCCCTTTTCTACATGGGAGATGAAGACCCTTTCAATCGGCTGTGGAGAATATTAACCTCCAACATGACCTTCTAGTTTCAGACCTCCCTTATCCTAGATTATGTGGTATGCATTGTTATAAGTATCAACGATCCAAGGAAAATTGCAACATCAATACTTTCACTCCTATTGGCCTATTAGAAGATGAAAAGTTGCTTTTTACCTTAATATTGTACCACCTCCTACTGATGAAGATGGCATCATGTTACCAAACATTTAAGTATGATATTCCCAAAAAAATGATGTATGCCATGGGATATCAAGGATATGGCCATGGTACCAATGAACAAGGTGTGCGGGAACCTCTTCTGACACCCACATCACAAGGTTTATAAGTATGGTATTGTGTCTGACCATATGGGTCCAATCCTCCAGAGGTTGATGCCACATCTTCTAAACGAGAAGATAGTTCATTCAATTATGAAAGTGAAATAAATTCCCGGTGTAGTCTTTATGAAGACCTTGCCTCTACGAACCTATTTTCTGACACGGCTATCTTAACTATATCCCCTACCATTCCAAAAATTAAATCTTTTCTATCCTTCCTTGTCAACTGGGACCAACAACAACACGTGTACCAATCGACTTCTTTGAAAATGATGAAGCAATTGGTGAATTTATGGGTCTTTGTGACGACATTCCTATTGGTGATCACAAGAAGGGATTCTCCATTAACCCTGACACATATGTACTTCAGGGAGGAGGCTAAGTTTTATGGTCACAAAAATAAAAAGAGAAACAAGGGCAAGATATCTTTATAAAATCCTTGTAAAAATAATAATTCCAAGTCCCACAATGAAAACCTCTTTGAGGCACTTATAGAAAAACAAATGGAAAAATCACTGGACATATAAAATGACCATGATAAGGGTGAAAATATCATTGAGATGCCCTTAGATGAAGATCTCAATCTCCCCCCCCCCCCCCGATCCTATGCGTATGGAGTAAGAATCCAAATTGCTAGTGGAGGAGACTATAGACGCGAACATTGGAACAAAGGAGCAGCCTAGAATGGTTAAGTTGGGAGCTTCACTCTCATCACAAGAACAGAAATACCTTTGTTTTTCTTTTGCATGAATTTTTAGATATATTTTCTTGGTCCTATGCAGACATGCTATGGTTAGATACCTCATTAGTAGTGCATAATCTAGTTTTGCATGAAGAAGTAAAGCCAATCAAACATAAGCTTAGAAAGATGCATCCTCGCATCACCTTATTAGTAAAAGAAGAACAGGAGAAATTATTGGTAGTAGGATTAATCAATCCTATTGATTATTCAGAGTGGATTTCAAATATAGAACTTGTACAAAAGAAACCCATTGGTATCAGGATTTTTACATATTTCAGAGATATTAATTAAGCATGTCCTAAGGATGAATTTCCTCTTCCTAACATTGACATGATTTTCGATTCAACTATTGGTTATGAAATGTTATCCCTCATGGATGGATTTTTGGGATATAATCATATTAAAATTGTGAAGGAAAATCAGCACAAGACAACTTTTATTACCCCTTGGGGATCATTCTGTTATCATGTCATGCCCTTTGGCCTCAAGAATGTAGGTGCAACCTATCAAAGGGATATGACCGTAATCTTTCATGATATGATAAATGATATAATAGAAGATTATGTGGATGAAATCCTGGGAAAATCCAGGACTAGAAATGACCATCCAATTATCTTGTGACAATGCATCTTTCAACGTCTTAGAGACTATAAGGTTAGACTCAACCCAAAGAAATGTGTCTTTGGCGTGTTATCTAGAAAATTGTTAGGTTTTATTGTTTCAAGGAGAGGAATTGAGGTAGATCCTGCAAAGGTTTCAGCTATAACTGAAATGCCTCCTCCAAATAACATCAAACAACTGCGTAGTTTACAGGGGAAGATCCAAGATATCAGAAGATTTATCTCCCAACTAGCAGAAAAGTGTCATTCATTTACACATCTTATTAAAAAAGATGTTGATTTTATTTGGGGTCTAGAGTAGTAACAAGCATTTACTTTGTTCAAAGAATATCTATTTAAACCCCTTGTTCTAATGCCACCTACTCCAAGTGAACCATTGTTGTTGTACATTTTTGCCACTCAATTTACAATTAGCACGCTTTTGGCCCAATATGATATAAATAATAAAGAAAAAGTCATCTACTACTTTAGTCGCTCGTTGATCACTTACGAGCTCAACTATCCACAGATTAAGAAGGCTTGCTTGGTCGTCGTTTTTGCTTTTCAAAAAAAAATTCATCATTATTTGATCTAAATAATAAGACCAAGCTCATTTCCAGAGTTGACCCACTGAAGTACTTATTATCTAAACTTAACTTATAAGGAGGATGGCTAATTGGATCATCCTACTTAGTGAGTTTGATATTGAGTATGTCAATAAAAAATCAATCAAAGGGAAGGTACTTACAGATCAACTAGTTGAAGCCCCTTTTCTAGGAACTAAACCATTGAGTCTGAAACTTCCAGATGCTTCTATGATGTATCTTGAGGATTCCATTATATGGAAAATATATTTTGATGGATCCTTTACTTTCCATGGTTCAGGAAGCAGGAGTTGTTCTCATCACTCCCATAGGAGATCTGATTCCACAAAGTGTTCAAGCTTGGTTTCCCATGTACAAACAATATAGCAGAATATGAAGCTCTCATTGTAGGGTTAAAATAACTATATGCTGGGATATCAAGTAAGTCAATGTAATTGGTGATTCTATGTTAATCATCAAACAAGTAATTGATTTATATAAGGTTAAGGCTGAGAAGATCATTCCTTACAAAAAATTGGTTGATACATTGAAATAATTATTTGTACAGATCATGTTCCAAAAATACCTAGGGGACAAAATCTGTGCAACATATGTTATGGCTACAGTGGGATATTTACTACACATCCCACCTAGGAAACAATGACATGACCTTTCTTCATGGAGCATTTAACAACACCAGCATATGATATGTCAGAGTCTTGTTTGGTATGTGAAGTTGTTGGTCCCTTATCCCCTGGTATAATGACATTTATAATTACCTTCATGATGGAACCTTCCCTATTGGACATTACCCATTATGATAAATGAAACCTTATCCAGTGCATAGCCCGCTACACCCTACTTGGGGGCACTCTCTATCGTAGAGGCTATGACAAGAAATTTGTTACATGCCTTAATTCAAATGAATCGACCTTAGCGGTCAAGGAGGTGCAAAAGGCATCTGTGGGGCCAATACAAGTGGCATGGTTCTAGCTAAAAAATTTTGAGAGTAGGCTATTATTGGCCTACCATGGAAACTTGATTGTTTTTAGTATGTTAAGAAATTTTGTTGTGCCAAAAGTATGGCAACTTAATACATGCCCCAGCATAGTCTTTGCAACCAATCACAATGTCTGTGGCCTTTTTCAAAGTGGGGACTCGATCTTGTTGGAAAGTTGACCCCTACTTCATCTGATGGCCACATGTTCATTATTACTGCCACTGAGTATTTCACAAAGTGGGTATATGTTGTTCCTTTTACCTATGTCACTGGTGCATAGATTTCAAAGTTCATCATGAACCATCTCATTTGACCAGATACAACATTCTCTCTGCCATTGTCGCTGATAATGGCAAGTCTTTCAAGAATAAAATCATGAAGGTGTTATGCCAACACTTTCAAATCAGACTAAAATGGTCAACTCCCTATTACCCTCAAGGTAATGGACAGGTTGAAGCCTCGAACAAGACTCTTGTTCATATCATGGAAAATATGGTTAATAAAATTGGCCGTAATTGGCATTTATAGATTCATCCAGCCCTTTGGGATTATAGAACATCCATCAACACCCCTACTGGTGCTACTTCATATTCCTTAGTTTTTGGCACAAAATTCATCTTACCCCTTGAGATCGAGATCCCTTCTTTGCACATATCTTTGCGAGACTATTTAGACAAAGAGGAGGATTATAGAGTTTCTAGACTCACAAAATTAGAGTTGTTGGACGAGAAATGCATTCATGCACTAGATCACCTAAAAGTGTATTAGAATCAAGTGCATCAAGGCTACAATAAAAGAATCATACCTCACCAGTTTGAGGTAGGAGACCTTGTTTTAAAGGATAATCAGTCCAATACTACGAAGAATTGTGAAAAGAAGGACATGTTTGAGCCTAATTGGTTAGGACCATATGTTGTGGTTGCTAAGTTTAGTTCAGGAGCATATAAACTTGTTGATTCTGATGGTGATGAGCTGCAGGGAACCAATGAATGCCATGCATCTCAAGTGGTTCTATGCTTAAGCATGGAGGTCCTTCAAATATCAAAAAATCAAAATCAAAAAAGTTAGAAAAAGAAATAAATAAGTAAAATAAAGAGAAATCAATCCATCCAAGTGTGAAAACCACACAATTGTGGCACTTTGGACAATTCATTTGGTGAAAAATAGGTTTCGGTGCCATCAAAGGGTCCATTGTTGTTCAAAACATCTCATGTCTAGGAATACAGTGGCTTTATCCTAAGCTAGTTTTTCCTATGTCTAAGATACTTTTGAGCCTATCCTTCTTGGCCTTGATATGGCTAATCCTACTTATATATGTGAAGAATTTTTCCTTTTTACATTCCCATCTAATGATGGGGGAATTTTCACATCTTCACTTTTTTGTACATACACGTGATGTTTTCCCTTGTATATTCCCATCTATCGCTGGGGGCATCCACGTTTCTTCATTTTCTTGCACATAGCTAGCTTCAGAAAAACTTTTTGAAAATCACAAAAACATTCATATAATTAAAATTTTTGAGAAAATTCCTAAACATTCAAATATGTTTCATATAAAACTCAAAAATAATATAACATTGTCTCGTGAAAATATGAAAAACAATGCAAAACATTTCAAAACTATCCCACAAAAACAAAATAGTGTTTTCTTACTTAGTTCTTTGTTTGTAGATAGTTTTGTTGACTTGCTTTTTCATGTTGTATGTATGATTGATTGGATTCATGGGTTCTTTTTTACTTAGATTAAATCTTACTTTAATCTGTTGTGAATTTCATTAGATTAATTTTATTTTGCATTTGTACATAGTGTGTTGTAGTAGTAGATTTGATTAAATTTTGTTTGTGCTTGTCTTGTTTGCTTGTATAGTTTTGTTATCATTTCATCATCAATATCATCTATCATCACATCTAAACATCATCATCACATATCAATAAATGCTAAGCTACATCATCATACAAATGAAAATTAAACATGTATGCTAAGCTAACATCATATAATATCATCAAATTGGGGAAATAGGGATTATTTTTATCCCCCCTCATCATAGACCATAATAAAAACATGGGCTAAACATGTTATCTCATAAAACAAAATGTGATAAAATATACAAGTCCATCATCATATATCCATCTAAAATATCAATGTCCATATACAAAAAGTGTCTCGATGTACATCAGATACAAAATATACGCCATCATGGGCATGGATAAAAAATGTGCCTTCATCTCAAGGCATGATAAAAAAAATACATATACATCCAATATGAAAAAATTCCTTCATAATGAAGCATACATCAAAAATAGTACATGACTTAAGAGTCATGGATGAATCTCACCGACACTAGGGAATTTCCTAGCCTGTGACTCGAGAACTGGCTTGTCTCTGAATAGACTGGTGGTGAGCATCTTTACTAATATGGCAGACCTAGATGGCTCTGTGTGATCTTGGATCTAGATCGCTACCTATAATCTTGACTGTAAGGGTCTGTCCTCTGTCCCTCTGGAACTGCAACATGATATAAAGATCCTATAATGTGCATTGCCTCACCTGAAGCTGACTGTAAAATCATATACTAGGTCTATGGCTCCATCTGCTATTAGCTACATGATAAAGATCATCATGCTCTCCTGTCAATGTAGCCTACATCCACATGCTAGTTGTGTCCTCTATGCTCACTCTCCTATGTAGTTGTGGTCTCATAATCTCTCTTTAAGTGATAACTTGTTATACTTGGTCTCAGCTCTCTGGTCACCTACTCCACCTGTCTATATAGGGTCTGTACTATAATAAATTCTATATCAATACCCTGACCTCATGTCATGTCCCTCTCAACCTGTAACATGGCCACTGATGGCCCACCTGCTCCTAGAATAAGCCTGAATCTAGGAACCTGGTATCTATGTGGTGACTTAGGTGGTGATCCCCAACCCCCACCTACTGTAATTTGTCTCGGGGTGATCCCCATCCAACACATCCATCCCCACCCGTTACAATATGTGGACTCACTACTTGAGGCAGGTGAGAGTGGAACTTGTATCATAACTTGATGTGCCTATTGTAAACACAAGTATCTATACCTGTGGTTATAGTTGTGGCTGTACCTATGGCCTGGTTTAAAGAGGTTATGGGGGAGGACACCTTGTGGTGGTATTTGTACCTATGGAGGAGCCTGCTGAATTGGTACCTTTACCTGTGGACCTATGGACCTGGCCCTGGGCTTGTAAATCTGTACCTCGGCCTCAAGATGTCCTAATCTAGCCCTATTCTCTCAAAGCCTGTCCCTGTAAACCCTGTGTTGTTATGGCTATACCTACCTCTATCATAGCCTATGCGGATCATAATACGTAGAGGTAGTATTGTCACATACCAAGGCCCATAGTCTAGTGTGGTCCCGGGGTCTATCACATGTGGCTGTGTAACCCATAGCTGTAGGATGACATAACTATAGTTATCTTGAGCTCATCATTATCTAATGTGTGGCCCAAAATCAAATGTGTCATGCATTCTGCGTGCATACCACTTGTCATCTCCAAGTATACCCTAGATGTGGCCCAATTTTTATTGCACCCGGTCAATATGATGCCACTCAGTAATATGTCTCTTACTACAAATAATGAAGTGGTTAACCTCTGTAATGTTGAGCTCTACGCCATCATCATGCCACCTATATAATCGATAGGGATCGCCAAGTAACCATACAAAGTTGTAGGTCATCAAAGGCATATATAAAATGAGGTATCACCCATATGTGATTGGAAGTCCTCACCCACTGGCTCCCACCCCATGCAAGATGGCTCATCTAGAGCCCGAGCTCATAGTACTCCTAGTGGGTACCCGATCACAATATGGTCCCATGCTCAAATTTGTAGCAGCATGGTTGGTCCTAGGCTCCTCATGCCTCGTTAGGAAATCAAATGTAAATCCCAGTACATGTGGGCCAATATACACTAACCCAAGTAGAAAACCTCTCCATCAATAAGCATATACACTACTCTTGTAAAACCAAGTGTGAAGTGTGTACCAGTCTTTTCAGGAAACAAGTAGCCACTGATAAGAGCCATCAAATATATGGGTATACTTGCAATCCATCGATCCTCAAAACATCTGTATAAGATGCACTATCATACCCTGTCGGGGTATGTCCCGTCATAGAAACATGTCCCAAATGTAATCTAGGATCTGGTTGTGATCCCTATCATACGTCACCAAGCTTCCCTGAATCAGAACTCTGAGGATCCGATATACATCCTCTAGAGTCACAGTCATCTCGCCAGTCGAAAATCTAAAAGTCTAGCTCTCGCTGTGCCACCTCTCTGCTAAGGTAGTTAGGAGGGTGTGATCCAACATAATATGGGGCATCTATGTAATGTAGGAGAGGCTTGTAGCCTCCAATGTCACATTCAGAAAAATATACTCTCATTGATGAAAAAGTCTGCTCATAGGCTTGAAGGCACCCATGTCAACTCGCACACATCTAAATTGTGTAATCTCACCTACAAGATTACATAACATCATCATCTCATCTCACAACATCTTCATAAGGTGTTCTAATTGCTTGTACATTCTTCTATTCATCGCTAAGTTCTTCTAACAATCTTCCAATTTCCTCTAAAAATTTCTAAGGCCCAAGTTCTGCACTAGCACAAGTCCTTTTTGCACTAGTGCACCCCTTTTGGCACTAATGCAAGCCTACACTAGCACATGCACTCCTTTTAACACTAACTCGCTCATCTTCACACTACTGCAAGCCTACGCTAGCACTTAATTTTCATGCTAACTCGCTCAATTTTACACTAGTGCGAGCCTAACCTAACCTAATATCTATTTTTACGCTAGCGCACTAGTTTTTACACTAATGTGTGACCCTTTTGCACTAGCACGACCCTTAGTATGCTAGCGCACCCTAAGGCTTGTGCTAGTGTGAACCCACAAACTTCCCCTAGCCTAAAAAATAGTAATAAATGCACTCAAAAATTAAAAATTTTTGTTTTACGTACCGAGTGTACCATCCACAGGAGGCCTCCCAACTCTTGAACTTGATCATCACAGGTGTTTACGGTTCTGAATTCAAGCCATCTCTCTCCAAGGTCAGAGCAAAAATATCACCAAATCTCAAAAGGGTCTAATAACAATAACTGGTCCTGATGGATTTTAGCCCTCTCGACCTCCTATTTATACTTGTTTTGACCTAATTCTTCATTTTTCTTGCCTTCTAGTGATGGATAACTAGCGTGTTTCTTCTATATTCTTCCCACCACATGTTGGCATTCTGTCGTGATGATTAGTTTTATTAAATAGTCATTTTTCTAGCATTTTTCTACTGTTGGGGCATATTTTTGCTTCCCAGCAACCTTGTCTTCTACCTGGGGCATGTTTTTGCTTCCCAAGTGATTTTTGGCAATGTCCCACAACATCGTCATTCTTCTACATCATTTTCTTCCTCAAATTTCAAAAAATCGTCAAAAAAAAAATAAAAAATCAAAAAATCCAAAAAAATTAGTAAAAAATTCAAAAAATCCAAAACATTTCAAAATTTGTAAAAAGCATGCACGCAGCTGAAGCATTTATCAGACACATCATCCTCAAACATCAAAAAATTTTCCTACAAAACATCTTTCTTTGGTCCTCAATTATTCTTGTAAATGACTTGTGGATCATTTTGATCTACCTCTATTAACAAATTTGGTTTTCTTACTATGTCTGTACTCCCTTGCACAACGAGTTGTTTGCTACTATTTCATAGTGCATGATTGTTTTTTCATAGTTCCCACGTGTCCTCAATTTATTCACCTCACATGTATCCTTTCTTGGGGTGCCATTTTTAACCCTTGTCATTAACTCAAACATTTGGGAACTGAAGCTCGATAACAAAAACATTGGTACAATTGTCTTGAATGTTGTTTGTTTGAGTATGTGTGTTTGTACTTGTTTCCCTGTTAGGTTAGCTTGTTTACTTTCTTGTATTGCATTACTTTATGTATGTTGCTTTGAGTTAGTGTTTTAGCAATGAACAAAATGTTAGTATTATAGGTTTTCATGTTATTTTACACTTGTTTGGTATGCTTATATTATAATAAAGAACCGATGACATAGATCATAAAGAAAATGATGAAACAAAGTTGCTCTTGAGCTAAGCTGGATGAAATCTATTTCCATTCTCTTCATCTTCATTCTTCTTCATTATCATTTTCTTCTTATCACATTTTCTTATTCAACAACACCTGGGGCAATAGGGATTATATTTATCCCCCCCTCCCCGTTCCTTATTTCTTCTATCCATTTCCTTCATACTAGGTTTTCGATTCTTATTTTTGATCATCAATTGACCTCTTTCATCACCCCATCGTCACTCAATGGGGAATCCTTCATTCTACTAATTTTTCTTCATATCCCTTCAAAATTTACTTGTCTATAATTGTCTACCATCTTTGACATGGCATCACTTACACCACCCCAAAGAGGGCCAAGTATAAACACCTAAAATCTGCTTATGTAGTTTTAATACTAAGATTGCACTAATTACCCTCTTTCTCGTCATTTCTGTCATTTCCGTTATAATTGGTGATTTTCCTTAGTAATTAACCAATGTTTCCCTCCATTTTGGTCAATTAACGACACTTCGTTAATTAACTAGCCTTTACCCCACTCCAAATGCCAATTAATGACACTTCGTTAGTTATAATCCTCTTCCAATCAATTAATTAACTATCATTAGTTAATTAAGCCTTTTTAACCTTGTATTTAATCAATAAACCCTCTTATTGGTTAAATCCCCCTCTCAAATCCTCCAAATCATACCTATTTCCCTTTAAATTATCTCTAAATATCTTTCTAAGATTATTCTAGCCTATTAATTAATCCTAGTTGATTAATTAAATCATCTCCAACTCCCATGAGTTGTTAATCACTTGTTAATTCCTCTAATCAAGATTATTTCTTCTAAATCTAATTTATCCTTTATCCCACATGCACTAGTTTGCAAGCTTCTCCCAAATTGGAAAGCTATATAAAGGACCTCCTACCTTCTTTCACACCTACACCATTACAATGTTTTCTAGTGATTACTATAGGCATATGATAAGAGCCTTCTCCATTGTTGGAATAAGTTACTTCATCTTTGACATCCATTCTCTCATATTTAAGCCCAAGCAATTTAAATACTTAAATTGCGCTAATTATCCCCTTTCTCACAAATTGATGACATATCATCAAAAGTGCTCATATTCCCTCTTATTGTCATTAATTAATTACAATACGCTAATTGATTAAGTCACCTATCCAACTAATACCCTAATTAACGACCTTCCGTTAATAAATCACCCCTTCTATCTAGACTAATTAATTATTATTAATTAATTAGCTTTCCCTTCATTTAACCAATAAATCAATATTTAATTGATTTAATCCCCTTCTAATAGCCTAAATCGTACTAATATTCCTCTAATTAGCTTCTATAAGCTTACATCTACCTATTAGTTAATCACCTTTGATTAATTAAAACACCCCCCAACTCCCATGACTTGCTAAGCATAAATTAAACCCTTCTAAAGTAAGGTTACCTTTTATAAAGCAACCTTATCCATTCCTAATCATGTTTTACCTTTATCCCACATGCAAAGGGATGAAGTGTTTCCTTTATCCATTGGTCTATCTAAGGAGCCCTCCTTCTACCTTTATACCTACACCTAAACCTCTTGAGAAAGCAAATGCAAAACATATAACAAAATAGACTAAGACCTTGCCTTTTGTTTTCTTGAGAGTTCATCATCTTGAAGAGTTAAGCCTCTTTCCTAAGTGCTTAGGTCATATGAAGGTGTCAAAAGGGTCTTGTAGCCCAAGACAAGCCTCATTCCTAGGTTCTTGGAAAGCAAGCAACCATTTTTTATAGTCATGGAGCCTACCTAGGTTCATTTCATTTGTTTGTTGTTAGAGAATAGAGGATTTTACATGTTTTAACAATGTTAGTTTCAAAGTTTTATTAATGAATGTTTAGCATCTAACCCTTGTTTAATTCTTATCTTGATGGTGCTTAGTATTTGTTTAATTCTTGCTAATTAAGACTATTTAGGTGTTAGTCTTTTACTTATATTAGCATTAGTTTTGAAAACAACACATGCACACATTTGGCACGCCCGATGGGACCTTAGTCCCATGGCATTTTAGTTTAAGTTTCATTGTTTTGGATAACTTTTGATATGCACATGTAGTAATTAATGTCCATTTTCTTGGAATTTTGCTCATTTGATATGTGTAACTTCTTGTTCATAGCCATATTTTAATGGGTTATTGCCATTTTTAAAACTAACTTGTCAAAATTTGAGATATTGTGAGTTTTCTTGTGTTTTTTCCGTATTTTGGTTGCAGGTGTGGCGCAGGCACATTTTTAGGAGCACAGGCACATTTTTCATGGTGCACACACCTCTTGGGTGGCACAGGCACACTGTCAAAACCTGGCTCTCTATTTATCGACCCTGGCGCATACGCACTAACCCCGGCGCACATACCCTAACCAGCATGCAGATGCACTAACCTGGGCACAGACACATTTTCGTACTGTACCTTCACTGCAACTCAAAACCTGTCAGATCGGTGCATACACCCTAACCAGAGTGCACACACTGTTTTAGTGGCACAGACACATTTTTGGTGGCGCAGGCATTCTGTCAGAATCCGGGACTGTTTTACAAAGTGGTGCGCATGTTTTCTGGTGCACACACGCTCTTTGGCACAGTGGTAGCACAGCATTCTGTCTGAATTTTTATTTTTATCGAAGGTAGCACATACACTCTTTTCGTGGTGCACACACGCCTCTCGGGTGGCACAGGTGCACACTCAAAATTTGGCACATGTGGTGGCACACACGCCTCTCGGGTGGCACAGGTGCACTATAATCAGAAATGAGTGGTGCACACATGTTTTTGGTGGCACACACACCCTTTCTGGTGGTGCAAGTGTCTCTGTAAGGGGGCGCACATGCATAAAAGGGGGCACAGGTATATCTGTTTAATCCAGTTTTGGTTACAACTTTTTAGTGCTCCTTGTTTTGATCATAACTTTTGACTCGTTAACCCATTTTTGGAGTTTGAATAAGCATTGGAAAGATAACAGAGTGTACTTTGTGAGGGAAATTCCAAAATTTAGATACCTTTGGTATACTATCTTCTATCACAAAACTCCCAAAATGCCCCGGAGACCTCCAAAAATGCAAATTACTAAAAACTGCTAAAAAAGTGCAAAAAATTGGATTTCTAGAATTTTTTGATTTTCTTGGTTTTCTAATTCTTGCAGGTTTTATCTAATCACATACTCATTTTTGCAGGATGTTTTTACATGCTTTTACTTGATTAAATAAACTTTGCATGTTTACTTATAGGAATAAGATCGTGTATGCTCTTCCCTCGCGTCCCTTGGGGCGATCTTGGGAATCAGAAATGATTCTTAAGTCCTTTTTGATGCTTTGAGGTTGTTAGGAATATTTGAGTTGGAATTGGTTAACTTGGTGTCATTGAATTAAAGTGTTTTTCCATTTGATATCTTTTTGGATTTTGAAGACATCACGTATGCTCTTCTCTTGCGTCCTTGGACGATCTGGAGAATCAGAAATGGTGCCTTCTCTTTTGATGGAAAACTACTAAAAATCGTCATACAGGACCAAAATGCCATCACTTGTCAAAGAACGGAGGAATCAAAACAAAATTCAAAAACTACTAATACAGTTGTTATACAGGTTGCCAAATGGTGTTCAAGCAAACCACACCTAATTAAAAAAGATAAAATGAACAACATATTCAAAACACTGTATTGCAGGTTTCAGAAAAGGGTACGTCCCTCTCCGCTCAACTAGAACATAACCCCTTTGGCATAACACCTTAAGCTACAACAATGGGGGTGGTTCCAGGAACCCCAAAGTAGTCCATGCAAGAGGGAACCTTGTGGATGAAATGGGAAGTGCTCCGCACTACCTATCTGACTAGTGATTCCTTTGTGAGATAGAGTTACAAGTTGTCCCTATGCGACCCTTTTAAGTACACAATGGATGCATTTACTGCCCACTGTGCTTGAAGGGGGAAAAGTCGAGATACTCCCAAGATAGTCAGTGTGCCTTTTTGGGTAAATCATCCTGCTCGTGGATAAGATTTGTAACACCTAGGATGAGAGAACCACCTAGGAAAATATACTTTGGCCAGGAGCCCACTTTGACCATTCTAAAATAGTGTTGAGTTGTGAACCATCTTTTCATCACGAAACATGTGACGCGTTACTTTCACTTAGTTTTTCACTTGCCTTAAGGTGAGGTGAAACTCTGCCGAAGTGAAGCCAACATTTTTCATCCCCATTTTTGATCTACTTCCTTCACATTCTTTTGACACTTTGTTGATCAAAAGAAGGGTGACTACCTTTGTGTTACCAATCGATTGTTTCTGCCACTTTTTTGTCCATTTACGCCCATCCATGTTTGCGGCTGGGTAAGTTAAATGTCTAAAGTGTGGAGGCATATTTATATCATTGGTAGCCTTTGTGATCTTGATACCCACGTCAAGATCATCATCATAGTTAGGATTGATTCATCATTTTATCTCCCTTTGACATGTTACCTTGTTTGCATTGTCTCGACATAATTAAGATACTTATGTCATGTTTCTCGTAAACATGATCTAAGTATCCGCATTGTGGCATTACGCTGCCCACATTTTAACACATCCTTAGTATACTTTGACTTAGTTTGATTTCAAACATTGTCCCAAATCTTGAAAGGTGTCACTTACTTTGTTTGCATCATTTCGATACCACTTTGACACTAATATCTCACTTCTCCGTGAAGCTTGATAGACGTGTCCAATTGGTGTGGTTACGTGGCTTACATTTGTAAACCTCACCCTTTAACATTTAGGTCTTGTTGGTTGTTGAACTTGTCGTGGTATCCTTTGATTGGGAGTCACATCTACCCTTTGTTAATATTTACACCTTGTTCATTTCGAGCTTGACGTAAATATTGACATTGTGTTGATCATTTTTGCATCGAACTATCACTTTGCACACGCATTTGCATAGGGTGTATTTCCTTGTTGATTGGCTTTGTGTTTCACACTTGCATGATTGTTCCTTGTGATTATTCATTTAGAAAACTTATTTTCTAGGACAATCCTTTTTGATCTCATCGAGATTGCATGATCACGGTGTCTATTTTCCTTAGATCTTCTTCAGAAAATCACACACGCATCTCCATACTTACACAATGTCTAGTTGGTTGTCCTTATGCTACCCAAATCGACATGTCACTTCCTTCCCTTTGAAGGAGTTCCATCACACTATCTAGATCTAGACATTTGTGCTTAAAACAACACCAAAAATGAATGACTATCGCGCGGCTCCCCATACTTACAAAAATATGGAACCTAGGTTTAGCAATTCAAATCAAAAGATTCCCATTACAACTAAACCTCATTTGGTTCTTCATGCTAGAGAGCCCATATGGGTAACTCGTTCCCCACCTTCATCTCATAGTCGGTGGTATGATTTGGACACTTCTGATCCAAATTATTATTCGAGTTCCCCCCACTCTTCTTCTAATTCTAATCCAAACATTTCCTCTTCTTCTGAGGATTCCAATCCAAACATTTCTTCTGATTCTTCTATGATTCAGATCCAAACTACTTTCAGATCCAAACTACTATTCAGATTCATCTAATTTGACTCCTAAGTCATCTAATGTGACTCCTATGTCATGGTCCTCCCTATCTTTGTAGGAACCTCTTCATCATACATTTAATATGACTCCTACGTCGCGGTCCTCCCTTTCTTCACAGGACCCCTTTTATCAGTCACCTCAACGACGTCTTCTTCCTTTGAAGATACGTGTGACTCCAAATCCCTCCAATCAAACATCTAATACAATTCTTGAATCACAGTCCTCTCTTTCTTTGCAGGACCCTTGTTATTATTCATCCAATGTGATTCTTGAATCACGGTCCTCCCCTTCTTCGCAGGACCTTCTTCATCAATCACCCCCAATAAGTCTTCCTTCTTTGAAGATTCATGTGACTCAAAGTCCTTCGAGTCAAACATCTGAATCGACCCATGCGTCACAATCTACAGACTTTGGACTTAATCCTACTAGTTTACAGATGATATACCATCATATAGGTAGGTCCACACCACCTTCTTCTACTCCTGAGACATCTAGCTACACATATTCTTCATCCCCCACATCATCTTCTTCTATCAATCATCATCAAACATCTTCTAAGTCTTCCACACCAAGTGAACCTCTTTCTTCCAATCAACCCCTGGTGGTTGATCAACAACTCATACCGATTGATCTCTTTCAGAATGAAGAAACAATCAGGGCATTTATAGGGGCATATGAAGATATTCCTTTAGCAGATTACGAGAAAGGATTCTCTTTAGACTTTGATGCGTCTGCATATTGTGAGGAAAAGGTTGATTCCTTTTATCAAGAAATGGAGGAAGAGCCTCAGATCATGCAACTTGACCCTCCTCTTATTCTTCCATCTTCACATTCTTCATTATGTGATGAAACTCCTTGGTCTTGCATTGATCCATGGCCTATCTTCTCATCACCCAATAACTCTTTGTCTATCATAATTCCTCAATCACAATCTCTTATGGGGTCAACGCCAAGTAGCCCTTCATCTTCATCTAGGTGTGGGTCACCTTCTAGTAGCCCTCCCTCTGCTATTTGTGGGACATTTTCAAGTAGTCCACTATCTTCTATTCTTGGGGCACGTCCAACTAGCCCCTTATCTTCTATGTATGGATCACCCCCGGGTAGTCCATCATCTTCTATTCTTGGGCCACATCCTAGTAGTCCATCATCTTACATCTATGGGTCACATCCTAGTAGCCCTTCTTCTTCTATTCTTGGGCCACATCCTAGTAGCCCTTCATCTTCTATCTATGGGTCACGTCCTAGTAGCCCTTCTTCTTCTATTCTTGGGCCACATCCTAGTAGCCCTTCATCTTCTATCTATGGCTCACCTCCCAGTAGCCCATCTTCTTCAATCCTTGGACCGTATCCTTTTCATCAATCACATCATCCTTCTACCAATGACCGGGGCAAGCCCACCATCATTTCTCTCATTCCTATCATCAATCGTAAACATTCACTTTCTTCTCCTTCTCGAGGTCAGAAAAGTCACAAGTCAGCTTATAAGAAACCCAAACAGGTTCATTATCAAGCTCAGGTCAAAACTTCCAAGAGCTCAAAATCCCCCAACAACTTGAACAATCTCAAAGTTGTAAATCAAGCGTGATTCAAGAACGCACATCAACGTAACCATCAAGTATGGCACAAAGTGCATAAACCTCTGGATAGGGAACTCAAGCTCCCACATACAAAATCCATGTTTCAGGATAAATCATAGTCCTTTGTTGAGTGTGAACTCACCACGATCATTGAGATCGGGGAAAACATGACTCTTGATAAACAAACACCTAGTCTCCCTTATCAAGGAAGTCACAAACATTGTTGTTGGATCTTACCACACATAGTGACTTTGTTAGTCCCAACCTCTTAAAACTATCAAAAATCTAAAAATAAAAAACAATTCAAAAATACAAAAAAAAAACATTGAGAAAACACAACAAAAATCAAAGGTACAAAGATCAAACATTGCAATCAGGTGTTGCGTACACATGGATATTTCTTTCTTCCCTTCCTTGCTATTCTTCTGCAAGTCTTCCTACCATTTTCATCCCTTCGGTGATATTTTGGTTAGCTTATTCACACATGCATTTTGTGACATTTATCTCTATGGTATCCATTTGACCCTGGTCTTTTATCACCTTGGTAAATTAAAGAACGACTGACCTCTTAGAGATCCTATCACATTCAACATCTAATAAACTTGTTGCGAAGAAATTTTGGACATATTTGTTGACACTAGCCAATGTCATCATCGTAAGCACTTCCACCTCCTTCCATCAAGCCATCAGTGGTTCTTAACCCCTTGTCAAACAAGAGAGCTGAAATAAGTTTTCAGAAAGCAAAAGAATCAAAATCAATCAAAAATCAAAAGCTAAAAGCTACAAAGCAAAAGCAAATTGATATATTACTCTCTCTTGGGGTATTTCCAATAATCTCTATCAGGGCTATGGATGCCTGACTGGCAGTAGAGAAATGTTGTGATTAGAATCAAATACATCTCCATCGGGGCTATGGACGCCTGGCTGGCAGCGGAGCAATGTACGACTATCCTTTCACCATCCATTCACAAAATCACCTTTCAAAATAAATCATTCCTACACATTGGCTAGGGTGTCTTCACTTGTTGTCTATTAAATCTTCCCTTCAAGAGGTAATAAATTCCACGTGCACACACTGGATCTCTATGAGTAGGTAGGATTAGTATGTTACCAAGTGTCTCATTTTGGACCTTGTTCAGACTCTTACTCTAGTCCATATCTCATCTCACGATTTTTTCCTTTGGCTAATCACTTCTTCATCGCGAGGCTTCTAAGCTACATTCATATCATTCACATCATTCTTCTACTTCATTCAGAACATCCATGTGTATAAGATTACTTGTTTTCCATGTTTGTGGACATGTTTGTCCCCTTTCACAAAAACAATCTTCTCCTTCGTTTCTATCATGTGCTTTTAGGCCAACTTACGCTGGGGACATCCTTACTTCTTCCCAACACTTCATTGGTTTACGTTCACCATCATGTTGAACCTATCCATAATGGCCTTGGGTCCTACTTCTACCTGTGAAGAGTTTTCCTTTGAATACTCTCACCTAATCACTTGGGAATTTTTTACATCTTCACCTTTCTCACATGCACGTGGCCTTATGCCCTTGTACATCCCATCTATCACTAGGGGCATCCACGCTTCCTTCTTCCTGTACATAGTTTCATAAAACTTTCAAAATCAACCAAAACATTCAAATATGTTAGAAAAATTTCATCAAAAACATTCAAATATGTTTCAGAAAACTTCTAAAAATTGAAAATCATCCTACAAAACATCACTCTTTGGTTCTCACTTGTTCATGTGTGTGACTTGCGGATCATCTTGATCTACCTCCATCAACAAAAGCTAGGTTGCTTACTTCGTCTGTACTCTGGGGCACAACAAGTTTCCTGGTACTGTTTCGTAGTGCACATTACTTTTCCATCAGACCCAAGTGTCCTCTGTTATTCCCCTCACATGTATCCTTGCTTGGGGCACCATCATCAACCCTTGTCATTAATTTGCACAGGTCGTAACTGAAGCTCGATAATAAAAACATTATATTATGTTTCTCTGTTAGTTTAGCTTGTTTACTTTCTCGTATTGCATTGCATTTTGTATGTTGCATGGAGTTAGGCATCTTTCACTTTCTCGTATTGCATTGCATTTTGTATGTTGCATGGAGTTGGTGTTTTCAGCAATGGACAATTGTTCGTAGTATGGCTTTTCATGTCATTCTACCTTTTTCGTATGCTTATATTTTTCATAAGGACCGATGACGTAGCTCTTATGGTAATATGATGACATCAAAATTGTTCCAATACACAATGGCTAGAGGCCACACTCCTCTCTCCCCTCCTCCATATTTCTTCTGCATCACTTTGTTTCTCACCCCTAATCTTCCATCTCACCGGGGCATCCTGCCCCTTCCCATTCTTCTATCTATCTCTCACCTTTTTCGATCATCGATCGTCTTCCTTCATCACCCCATCGACACTCGAGGGGGCATCTCTCCCTCCTACTAATTTTTCTTCTATCCCTTCAAAATTTCTTCCATCTACTATCTTTGAAGTGGCGTCACTTACGCCACCCCAAAGAGGGGCAAATGTAGACACCCATAATTACGCCCAAGCAATTTAAATACTTAAATTGTGCTAATTATCCCCTTTCTCGCAAATCGATGACATATCGTCAAAAGCACTCATATTCCCTCTTATTGTCGTTAATTAATTACAATACGCTAATTGATTAAGTCACCTATCCAACTAATACCCTAATTAACGACCTTCCGTTAATTAATCACCCCTTCTATCTAGACTAATTAATTATTATTAATTAATTAGTCTTTCCCTTCATTTAACTAATAAATCAATATTTAATTGATTTAATCCCCTTCTAATAGCCTAAATTGTACTAATATTCCTCTAATTAGCTTCTATAAGCTTACATCTACCTATTAGTTAATCACCTTTGATTAATTAAAACACCCCCCAACTCCCATGACTTGCTAAGCATAAATTAAACCCTTCTAAAGTAAGGTTACCTTTTATAAAGCAACCTTATCCATTCCTAATCATGTTTTACCTTTATCCCACATGCAAAGGGATGAAGTGTTTCCTTTATCCATTGGGCTATATAAGGAGCCCTCCTTCTACCTTTATACCTACACCTAAACTTCTTGAGAAAGCAAATGCAAAGCATATAGCAAAATAGACTAAGAGCTTGCCTTTTGTTTTCTTGAGAGTTCATCATCTTGAAGAGTTAAGCCTCTTTCCTAAGTGCTTAGGTCATATGGGAGGTGTCAAAAGGGTCTTGTAGCCCAACTTTGACAAGCCCTCATTCCTAGGTTCTTGGAACACTAAGAACAACCATTTTTGATAGCCATGGAGCCTACCTAGGTCCATTTCATTTATTTGTTGTTAGAGAATAGAGGATTTTAGATGTTTTAACATTGTTAGTTTCAAAGTTTTGTTATTGATGAATGTTTAGCATCTAACCCTTGTTTAATTCTTATCATGATGGTGCTTAAGTAGTTTGTTTAATTCTTGCTAATTAAGGACTATTTAGGTGTTAGTATTTTACTCACATTAGCATTAGTTTAAAAACCAACCAATTAGTTGGAAAGTGCATCATGTATCCTTCATGGACATGAGGCCTAACATTATGTATGGTGTGCAGCCTCATCTTAAGTGCTCATTTGAAATCACCTAAATGTATGTCAATTTGGTAAGATGGAAAAATGATTTTGATGTATGTATGTAGAACTAATAATCATGGCATGTTGTGGTTATCAACATAAGATGAGTTCATAACTTCCATAACTCATACATATAAGTAACAGTTACCAAAATTATAGATAAACTAGGTTTTTGAATGGTCATGGAACTTAGATATAATGTTGTAGACTTAGATATAAATCAATACATGTAGTTATCATAGGCATCTAGAAAAATCATCCCAATAGTGTTGGCTCCCTAACACTATTGGCTAAGTAATAAGAGGTGTGCACACATAATAAGTAAATAGAAGGGTGTTAAGGGACCCTTCATGTATCTTAGACTGGTTTCCAAGAAGGGTTTAAATGAAATTATCGGTGCCTTATAGGAGGAAGAAAATTCATCCATGTCTTTAAGGACTTGTGAAACATATTTGGTATCAATGTTAGTAACTTGAGGAAAAACTTTGAGGACCTGATCTAGGTGTGGTAAGTGGATAAGGTGCCAACCTAGAACTCTTGGAGGCAAATAAAATCCATCATTCCAAAGAGGATAATAAATTTTCTAATCACATGCTTACCATCATTGACCCTTGGCACATGATCTGCACATAAAATAAAGTCATGGCGGTGGATGTTGAATTTCTACCACGGTTTCACAATCATCAGTTCTGTATGACAGTCTCACTCTAAAATTGAGGGTAGAATACTTGTAGTGAAAAGGAACTATAGCTGGTACCCCGATGTATCTAAGAGAAGGAGGGTATTGAGGTATTGAAGAAATGTTTAAAAATTGTAACAGTTTGGAGCTCATGATGCTAGGGTTTAGATTTATTCATTCTAGAGAGTTGTAAGGGATATCATTAACTATATGTATGGGTACTGGGGTCTGTAAAAAGGGTTATAATGGGGAAAACATAGTTAGGATCTCTGATCATATTATTTTGGAGGGGTTGGAGCTCTGTCACTTGATGTATATGGTCTCATATGACCCTTTTGAATGTACTATGGCTACCAGAACACATCGTATTATAATCTTAGATCCCACTACTCTGTGTATATTTTAATGCATAAAACACATAGTGTATGGATTTCAAAAGTTTTATAGCCTAGCGACCAATGGGACTTAAATTTTTCTCTTACATGAAAAAATTAAAATATTGACTAGAATGGCAGGTCAAATGTTAG
Source organism: Taxus chinensis (assembly GCA_019776745.2). Taxonomy (NCBI): domain Eukaryota; kingdom Viridiplantae; phylum Streptophyta; class Pinopsida; order Cupressales; family Taxaceae; genus Taxus; species Taxus chinensis. The sequence goes on along the minus strand of JAHRHJ020003799.1, from coordinate 90,859 downwards.
TGACCACACTTCAATATGTGAGTGAGCACAATTCCAAGTGCAAAAAATCACACATAGACGTGCGATTGATAAATCATCATAGTGCGAGTGATAAATCATCGTAGTACGAGTGAGTTGTGCAATCACACATCTCTAAGTGATCACTTACAAGATGAAGTGTGATCCCTCACTTGAAAAATTGTGAGCATTCACACTTGGAATAAAAATCACTCACATATCAAAGGGCCATCACTAACATTTTCACATGTTGTTCTAGTAAAACATTTTCTAGCCTAGCAACCTCTTGGACTTCAATTTTTCTTATACACACGATAATATTGAAGTTAACTATTTATAAAATTATTAATAACAATAAGGAAAAGTTCAATCTCCTCTAATTTGAAGACAAATATTTATGAAATTATAACTCACACTATGGAATAGTTAAATTTCCTCCAATTTGAGTTTAGTATATATTTAGGGCCATTAATATTGTTTCAAAGTAAATTGTTACTACATTTTATGCTCTAATTGTATAGATATGTTTATTTCATGATATAGAGATCAAGTATAGTATTTATTTGATTAACGGTGGTGCTACATACTTTGATTCAATTATGTGTATTAATTGTTTCTAAGGTTTTTATATCTTACATAATCTTTTAACAATATAAGTTTATTTGTAATAATTGTCTATAATATTGAGTAGAAGTAACCCATGCTACATAGTTTAATATTAATAATTGGCAATATTAAACACTTAATTTCAATTAAATTTATGTATGCCAAATTTAAGTTTCTAATAATGTCAAAATTTATTTTTCATACATTAAAAATTATGTTATAAAAATCTTACCTTAATTATTTACAATAACAATTACACTTTTTGTAAGGTAAAATGCTACCTAATTAATATTGTGGTTCCCTAAACATTAATTGGCCATTAAACCGAATAATGTAACATCCGCCACTTGAAAGTATTTTTTTATTTTTTTGCAATGCATTTAATGTTAAGTGGTATAATATTAAATTTTAATCCATGCAAGATTTGTTAATGTCTTGATTTTAATGTAATAAAATAGAAAATTGTATACTCATTTCGAAGGTGAAAATATCAAAATAGGGAGCACATATACAAATGGGGGAAGAAAAAAGCTACAGAAAATTAAAATAGGTAAAGCATTGCTATTCTATTTTGAAGAATTTCATTTTGTACACCCATTTCATAGTCATTGTAAATATTGCTTTTGTTATTAGGTACATAACCAATTTTCAATGTTTCTCCACAAGTTTTTATTCACAAATGAAAAATGAAATGGAGTTTAGATAAAATATGTAGTAAGAAAAATTGTTTCATTTGTGAATGTTTATATTAACTTATAAATCTACAGGACATGAAAAAATCACCATTTTTCTTTTTTTCACATATTGAATCCCAAGGTCTCAAATCAAATCCAAGAAAATGTAAAGACAATATGGATTTTTCAACCTAGCTAAGAAAATTCCATGAAAAGGAATTCTTCGTGTAGAATTTTGATGGAAATGACATCTCAAATTTGTAAGATAATATAGGGGATGGACAGAAATTGGGTCATTACATTCCACATTCACAAATAGATATAAATACTCCATATATTATTGATGATGTTGATGTTTCAAAACTAGAATAAACATTCTCAATAACTCATGCATATGACAGAGATAGAAATAATGAGGAGCTAATGAAAGAATAAAAAGAAGAGATTTGGCCAAAATCTACAGTGATAACACTTATTTCAAAATATGAAGAGGTGTATGAGGATTTAAACTGTGGAAACATCAGAAAGAAACATTGGGATAATATATCATATGCTTTGAATTAAGTTTATGGAAAAACATACGCTGGGATGCAATGCAAATACAAGATGAACAGGTTGAAGAAATCCCTCAAGAAGGAGAAACAGTTGGAAAAAACACAACATTGGCAACACATTCAACATGGAGTTTCTATGAAGATGTGGATCACATTACAAATAAAACACACAAGGTTATTACTTTTAATGGAAAAAATAGTTAATATAAGAACTTCTACTTCTGAGAAAGGCATGAGAGAGAAATTGGAAATCCCTTCTATCAAAATTGAAAATTTTGAAGGAGAGAAAACCAAGAAACTCTTTTGAATAAAAAAGGAATTCAACACAAACATGTAAAGAGAAAAATAAAATCTTATATATATATATATATATATATATATATATAATAGGTAATTGAAAATAGCATGCATCTACTCAGTCAAACAATGAAAAAAATTAGTAGGGAAGACTTCAATTTGAGCATGAAATAATGGAACAAGAGAGAAATCTAATGGTGAAAATATTGGATGTACAACTTCAAGTTGCAATATTTTTAAGCTAGGTAAATTATAGTTCTTCTAACCATACTAATATTGTATTACATCATTCATTCCATTATAAAAGATGGTATACATTATGTAAGAAAAATTATCATGCACTGGAGTTAGCTAATACTTTTCTATTTTGCAGTTTTCCTTTTCTTTCAAAAAAATTCCATCGATCAACATTATGGGTGCCACCAAAATCATTGACATACACATCCCAATATAAGGTTTGTGTAATAAAACACTTTTAAAAAATAATGTCAGTAAACATGTATATTTTTACTGAGGACAATATGATAATTCAATATGTGAGACATCAATTGAACCACATATCATTGGTAGTATAGTCAAAGTATCGAATACTTATATACTCAATACGTAATTTATAGATGATAATATTAATAATGAGCATGGTGTTATTTTGATTATAATGTTGATAATATTGATAATATTTGTGTGTGGCATATATAGTTAATATTTTGGTTCCCCATTGATGAAGGTGAATGTGTTTGAGATATGTCTGCATATACCTTTTCAAAATTGTAAGGATGTTGAGCGTTGCTGAGAAGGATGATGAGAAGGAGACGTTAGAACTGATTTTGAATAATTTTTTAGAACAAGGATGAGATGGAAAACTCTTTCACAGATTCCCAAAGCTCTGGATCGATTCAGATATTCCCTAACAGTGGTAGAATGGGGACCGCATGGTAGGATGTGGTGATGGGAAAAATCCTTGAAATTTTAGGCCCACAGAAAGGACAAGAGGGAACAGGAAACAAGCTAGGAAAAGGGGGGTCATGTTTTCTAGGCACTGATGGAGACCTGAAATTCAATGTGAGATACTCAATCATCAAATATTCTATCGACATGCATGTGGGATCCCTCATTCAAAATTTTCTTATTGCTCTCCCCAACATAGACATAATCAGACATGGGCCCAGGGAAAGAGAAAATGGGCTCCTAAAGGTCACATGGAAATTTCTTTGATGACCAGAGGGTTTTTTCTAATTAATTTCTCCTTAGAAGAGGATTGGTAAAGATTTTATCTGGGAGGTCCATGGCTCCTTAGCAATATGGGTCTATACCTACAGAAATGGGCTCCTAGGTTTGATCTTGAAAAGGAAATTATGAAGGATATGCACATCTTGGTGGGACTACCTGAGCTCCCACTCGAATACTAGAATAAATAAGTTATTACTATTATTACAAACTCAATCAATTCTCTCATTGGTTTTGATGGTGCTACTAAGGCTAGATGTAGGCTTAATGCAGTTAGATTCTGCATCACTGTGAGTGAAAACCAAACTCTTCATAGCCATATAAATTTGAATTCTTCCATTGGGATCAGAAAGAAAAAAAATTAGTTTGAGGATTTCAAAATAAAATGTAAAGACTGCTCTAATTTAGGGCATAGATCATGAAAAACTCTAAGGAAGAGGGGAACAAGCAATTAGTCAAAGAGGAGAATTTGATGCAGAGATCTCAGAGACTTGGAAAAAACTAAAAGGAGGCAGGGAGGCTCCTTATAAAAAATAGCTAACATTGTAGCCTAAAATGTTTCTCAAGGACATACAAAGCTCTAAACTGGTTAAAATCACATATCCGGTAAAACCAACTCCAGTTCAAAGAAAATAGAAAACTTCAGAGTTGAAGAAGAAGGAAGAATATTCCTGAAGAAATCCATTCCACATGGATAGGAAAGGATCCTTAGATGGCTCGAATACTCCTCAGACAATACAAATAGGGACCTAAAAAAATGAAGAGAAAATACATGTGGAGTGTTAAGGCCCTTTAGAAGACCATGACGAAAATAATATTAGGAATAATCCTAACAACACTCAAATCAAAAACCAAAAAGAGTCTAAATAAAGACTTGAATAAGCATAAATTAGTCATAATAGAGAGGAAAGCATAGATTAATCACATATTATCCAAGCTCCTAGTGTATAAGAGTTTACTTCCTCACAAACAAAGGAGCTAAACAAAGAGGAGGAGAAAAACAATGACAATGTAAGACAAGGAGAATCTGTATCTCAAAAAATATGTAAGTTCTCCTAATCCTTTATTCACTTCTCCTAAGATTTATACTGATAAAGGAAAAAAGAAAGAAAATCCAAGGGCTTCATCCTCTCGAGAGTCAAAACTTGCAGAGAAACTGCTGATGTAGGTGGTCATAGAAAAAAGGAAGAACAACTTTGGGAGAACAAAGAAAAAGAGATACAAAAAATTTTTGGCTCAAGGAACTTAGCTTACTTTGGATAAGGGTCCCATTATCCAAATAACTCTCCTATTTATTTGGAAAACTTACATTCACATTCTAGCTCTAAGGTTCTACATTGTAGGGTTAAGTACACTTCAGTCATCTCCTTGGCACATTTTCTTGGCTGAATTTCCTTGCACACCTTACACGCTCTACTTCTAAACCATTCTTCCATTTTCATTTTCCTCTTTTTTCCACTCCTCCCATGCACACACATTTTGAACACCAGCCTTCTTCCAAGAATTTAATGCATCCTATGCGCGCACCTTAATTTTCTTCAAAATTAACTAATTCCCTTGCCCACTCATGGGCTCAACACATTAATTTTTAATAGTTTTTCCTTGATCATACGTTTTCTTCCTTAGTAATTTCTCCCATTTCTCCCACGTGTTCCGTATTTACATGCACCCTTCCTTAGTTTTCCTCCCATGCCCAATTCTTCTGCACTCCTACTTTTGTTCCTTTTCTGTGCTTTTCTGTGCCACATGGCATGTGTCAAAATTTTAGTATATTACACATAACCTATCAAAGCATGCCTCTAAGGAACCTAATCCTTGTAACAAACTAGTGTGTGACACGTGGTAGAAATGACAAATTTAATAAGCAGTTGGCCATTTCTTTAACCAATCTGCACGTGCCACATGTCTTGAATGCTCAGTTAGCATTGCAGATCTTCTGATGGTCATAAATTTTTCTTTGGTGCTTAGATCCTTGCGCACCCTAATTTTTTCAGAAATCTATTGACATGGACTACAGACTAGGCTATTCAAATTAAAATTTCAGTTGGATTTGGTAGGTGGGGAGCTGGAAAACATATTTCATGCCATTAATATGTTATTCAATTTCTTCAACCACCCATATTTGATGTGATTTTCCTTCCTTACTTCTCTAACACTCCAAAAAGACATGGAGAACCAAACTTGATAGATTATATGTGGATTTGTAGACATTCAATGCTTTTTGTTGGTGGTTTTGTTTTAAAATCAGATTTCACTCCTCTCTCGTCTTCTTCCATTGATTCATCTATAAATATAAGATCTCTACTCATTGTAAAGGGGTTGGACATTTTTGCTGCTCTAGCATTTTTTAAGGACTCCATATCTTTGTATTTTGAGTTCCAAACCTCTAGATCTAGCTTGTGCACATGAATCTCAACCTCTTGTGCCATAATAACAGACTGTGCATCCTTGGAAGTAATAGAAGCATCATTTTTTGGCTATTCTCTTCCTTAGCCTGTTATATTCTTCATTCTTACCTCCCTCTTGCATTGTGCACTTGTTGTGTCAACTTTAAATTCCTTGCATCCCCATTTTTTCTGGTTGTGTTTCATGAAATTGATGGCGTAAATGTTTGTTGGTTTGTGCTACACATACCTAGCCTTCCTTCATGCTTTCTCTTTATCTTTTTCTCAGAATAGGTAGTTTTTATCCCTTTTTTTCTGGTATTATCACCTCCCTTTTAGTTTTATTTTTCAAATTTTTGTCCTTCTATCCCCAGTCCCTTGGCACTTTTAGCTTAGTTTTCACTTCTAGCATTAGGAGTAGTAGTAGCAATATAAATAGATAGATGATACAACCTTCTTTGGAGATCCGTCTCAAGCGCACAAGGTCCCACAACTTGGAGATGGTTCCGTTATTTTCTCAAACAACTCATCTCTTCCAGATTTGAGACATGATTGTACATTTGAAAACCAACAGTTTCTGGCACACCCAGTGGGACCAACATTGAATTATTAAATTTCATAGTTGCTAAGTTTTGGTGTGTGACTTAGCAATTTCTATGATTTGCAGGCTCATTCAACACATCTGGTGACTCCCAATACTCAGATCTGCTAATTTAGTAGCTAGAGCACCTTTTATGAGAAGATCCCATAATAGAAAAAGTGTTGCAACTGAAGGATATATTGAATATATCCATTTTTTTTTCCAAGCAGTAAACGTAGCAGAGCTCATGCACACACATCCCCATCTCTGGCACATCACACATGCTTTAGTCCTCCTCACAAAAAACCCACATGCCCTACCATGGCATTAAAACCACCTCCTCCTCTAAGGAATTTTTCCATCTTAACTATGGAAGTTCACTTAATCTTAATGCACAACATGATATGTTGGTAGCCACATTCAAGAGTATCCCATACTTCATAGGAGAAAATCAAGTCACCCCTATCGAGCATATCTAGGATGTTGCAAATGTGTGCTCTATCTATCTAATCATGCAGGATAATGCTGTTATTAGGATGCTTTCAACCTCTTTCAAGGGTAAAGTGCTCCAGTGGTATCGAGATTGGAGACATGCATCTATTGTCACCTAGGATGAGCTTGGAAAAGCTCTATGTAACTACTTTGAGGATAAGTCAGATCACCTATCTTTGGTGGAGAGGCTCACTACAATGAGGTGTGCACCCAAAAAGTAGATGATTGATTTCAACATCATATTCGAGAAGAATTAGGACAAAATTCCTCAAGTGATAAGGCCTATAGCCTAGCATGTTTTCCTGTATTATCTAAGGTCTTTGAATAGTGAAATTTCAATCATGATTTAATCCATGGGAGGAATAACTTTACCTAATGCATAGAATATTGTCATAAGGTTAGAAAATAGTCTCATTCAGGTGGGTAAGTTGGCTCTTAGGCCTCCCATGCCCTTATTCCTATAGATGTATATACATCACCCCTTTCTTTTATTGCTCTTATTACATCGTAAAGTGTTCAACCCATTACATCCACATCCTACTCTCTTGCACAACATAAGTAAGATGAATAATTAAATACCTTGTTTAGAAACCTTTCTAATAAGGTCATATCATTTGAAAAAAAATAGGCACAAGCCTATCAAAGAAATTATAATCAGGTGCAAAGACAAAGTATTCATCCCTGGAAGAATGATTATTGGAATCAAAGATATGGGTAGAACCAATAAAATGGTAGATGGCATGCTAATGCACATCTTACCTTGTAAGTTGTTCCTCCTACACAACCTCTTCTAGCACCAAGAAAAATTCAAGAACTTGTCCTAGTTCAAAACAATATGGCGCGAGAATCAAAATGGTGTTTCCCTTACAACATGCCTCATAGTCAGTATCATTGTGCCAATGTTGCTTGTGTACGGGCCTATATGATTTAGGATGCTTCTAACAGTGAACCTTCCATAAGCGCAAGTGATCTTGAGAACCAAAAAAATACAAAGGATCCTTCCAAGGCCAACTTTATATTCTTTAGCATCGAGGAATTTTGTGTGATCAATCAGGTTTCAAGTGATGCTAGCAGACCACACACCTAGGTTGTTGAAAACACATGATATAAGAAGAGAATGCTTGAGTTTTGTGTATAAGTTTCTATTCAAGAAACATAAGAAAAATCCTCAAAAGTAAAAGGAAGTAGCTAAGCCATCAAGAAGTAATAATAATCAAGTTCTAGGATGTGAGGTTTTGCATAAAGATCCTCCTAAAGTAGTCCATGCCCCTGCTTTAGTAGGTCAAGCATCTACGCCAACTAAGGCTCCTACCACTACACTTGAACAACCAACCAATAAAGGATGTTTTTGTGCCTCAAATGCACAAGTACCTTTTCTTTCCATTCAAAATTGTGGACCAGATGAATAAGACAAACATAAATTTCACAATGTGGGATGCCTTGACCATTCCATCTTAGCACGACTTGTTGCATGAAGCTCTAGCTCAACTGCCAAGTGCTGACCAGGTTGTCCAAAAACCAAGCACTTCTGTCAATATTTGCCAAAAAGAGGAGAAGTAAGTAAGTAAGGTTGTAAAAAATTCACCCTTCTATATTTCCTTGATCGTAGGTAAACATATTTTACAGAAACACATGATTGATTTAGGTGCTAACACCTCTGTCATTTTTTAAGAAGATTGTTGATGTCTTAGGTCTTAAGTATAGCCCATTAAAAAAATTATTCCTGTAACTTGATGGTTCAATTATCACTAATCTGGGAATCATTAAGGATCTTGAGTTAAACCTCCATGCATGTCCAAGCCTCATGATAACTCAATATGTGTTAATCATTGACTTACCTCCTTTATTTTTCCTATGTTTGTAAAGAAATTTTACTACTAAAGTGGGTGGTTACTTGTCTTCTAAATGGTCCCATATGTTACTTAGAAAAAGGTATGGTACTTGATTTACCATACAATCTGAGACAATATTTTCCTATCATGTAGAGTCATATGTCCCATCCCCTCTCAAATCTAATTGTTTAATCCAAGAATAATAAGTTTTAGTTTCTGAAGAGTAGCCTCTCTTGCCTCCTATTTCGGACTTAGTGCTAGATGAGTGGGTAGAAAGACACCATAAATTTTATCCATATGCTGAGGAGATGAAATCTTATGAAACTAGGCTTAGTACCTACTACATCCTTGAAGAATAAGTTGTGCTATTACGCATGCTCAAGAAAAGTGAAGAGAACCCTGGTCTTTGGAAATTATACTTCGATGGATCCAAAAGTAGAAATGATGTTAGCACAAGTGTTTATTTCATTTCTCCTAAGGATGAGAAATTCTATTTCTCACATAGGTTGTAATTCACATGCTCTAATAATGTGGTAGAGTATGAAGTGTTAGTGAATGGTCTAATTATCACTGAAAAGAAGAGGAATAAGGTGTTGTAAATCTTTGGGGACATGGAATTTTTTATTCATCAAGTCACCAATAAGTGCACAACAAAGAATAATATTCTCAAATATTATAAAAATAGAGTTTGGGACCTTCTTTAGAGCTTTGATGCTATGAATCTTTAGGTGGTGCCACACAAGATGAACAAGGAAGATGATCAAATGGACATGATTTGTTCACAGTTCTCTCCTACTAAGGACTTTGTCAAAGGGAACACTCAACACATCAAGATGGTGACTAGGCCATGCATTCTAGGCAACAACACCACCTAGAAAAGTGTTTAATAGTGATGCAAAAATCATCCAGTTCATTCAGAATGAAGATGAGTTCTCATCAATTATGTAAGCTGATTTGTATGACAGCTATGGTGACTAAGTGATACAACTAAAGAAAAACAATTTTCCTAAAGGGATGGTCACCTTAGAGAAAATTTTTAGCCTTGATGATGATTTTAAGGGTGAATAAAATTATATGTGCACCACACAAGAAGACTTCTCCACAATTACTATTGCACATGGAAAGGAGTTTCTTCTCAGTAAATCTTGTGTGTATGATGAAAATTAGGCCTTCATATCTCTCTATCAAGAATATAGTGATATCTGCTCATGGGTGTATGAAGACCTTAAAGGTTTTGATCCAATTTTTTCTCAACACTCCATTGACCTTGATCCTGGTATCAAACCCATCAAACAAAAATAGAGGCTAGCCAATCTAAAGATAGAGCCCCTCATGAGGAAGGAGTTAACCAAAATCATTGAGGAAAAGATAATTTTTCCTATCAAATACTCTATCTGGGTTGTGAATCTTGTTCCAGTGCACACTAAGAATGGTGAAGTTAGACTCTATGTTGATTTCAGATATTTGAACAAGGCATCTCTAAAGGACCATTATCCTTTGCCTTCTCTAGAGAAGATTCTACAGACTATGGCTGATAGGAAAAGATTCTCTATGTTAGATGGATACTCAAGTTTTAACCATATCTTGGTCAAAGAGGAGGATGAATTCAAAATACCATTTACAACCAAGTGAGGAACATACGCATATCGGAAGATGAGCTTTGGTCTCTCAAATACAGGCACAATGTTTCAATGTGTCATGGATATTGCATTCAAAATATATATCAATGAAGTCATCTTGTTATACCTTGATGATATCACAGTCTTCTCATAACAAAGTGCAGATCACATGGACCATCTAGAAAAATTATTTGAGAGATGAAAAAAATTGGGGTATCTCTCAACCCCAAGAAGTGTAATTTCACAGTGGTGCAGGGAAAACTTCTAGGCCATGTAGATTTAAGGGATGACATAACAATCAATCCTAATTGTGTTTTAGCCATCCTAATTCTTTCCCTACTGACGCATAAGTATGCCTTACATTCCTTCCTTGGAAAAATCAAATTTGTTAGGAAATTCAACCCTAACTTTGCAAGACTGGTAAGGCCGATCACCCTCATGCTCAAGAAATACATAAATTTAAGATGGATATCAAAAGGGAAAGAAAGGTTTGACAAGATCAAGAAATAAATTTTCTTGTGCACCAACACTCATCAACCTATACTACTCATAAGATTCCATCCTTTATGCTTATGGTGTTGATGCAAGTGTTGATGTTGTCTTGACACAAGAAAATGAGCAAGGACTAGAATAACCAGTGGCTTTCTTCAATCAAACACTGAAGGATTATGAGCGGAGATATAGTCACACAGAGAAATAATTTTACACTATCATGCACGCACTCAAGAATTTAAAAAGCATGCTCTCCAAAAATAATATTAAGGTGCTAATTTCAGATGCAACTATCACATACGTCATCATGGGAGAAAAAATCAGTGAGAAGAGAGTGTGATGGGTGACCAAAATCATGGAATATGATGTGACTATTAAGGCCGTAAATCTAGTTAGAGGCAGTGCACTATGTAAACAACTTTCTGAGGATACGCAAGATGAACCTGAGACTTCATTATTTCTATCTGAAGTGATCCCACACGCAGAACCTAATCACAATATCGATCTTATCATGTGCGAATGGATGAAGGATATGATCAAATTCCTTTCTGAGGGTGCATACCCTACTAGATTAAACAAGGAAAAGAGAAGACATCTACGGCTTCAATCTATCCCACATGTTATGATTGATGGTTTTTTATTCAAAAGGAATCTTGATGGTGTGTTGTTAAGGTGTATTGATAGTGTGAAGATTGAAAAAGTGTTAGCAGAGTTTCATGATAGATTCTCTGGTGGACACTTCTCTACCAAGTCTATAGAAATGAGTATCATAATGGGAGGATGCTTGTTGCCTAACCTATTCATATACATACACAAGTGGGTCATGAAATTTAAATAATGCACTTTTTTTATAGGAAAGAAAAATATTGGCAGAGCTTCCCCTCTGATCAATCCAAGTGGATCATCCTTTTGTGCAATGGGGTCTTGACTTCATAGGAATGATCAATTCTTCCTGAAGCATTGGGCATAAGTGGGTGTTTATAACTACAGATTACTTCACAAGATGGAAAGAAGATGTCACTCTCAAATAATCAACCAAGTCATCCATCCTTGAATTTCTTAAGGGAAATGTAACAAGGTTTTGTGTTTCTTAAACTATTATCTTTGATAATCCAAAATACTTCCTTGGTACTAGAATCACTTATTGGGCACTGAGCCTTGTCACATATTTGAAGACTTCCGCTAACTATTATAAACAAAATCATGATCATGATCATGAAGCAGACAATGTATATCATCCAAATACAGTAGTATACAAAGGTCTCACACATGCTCTGGGAAAATAAAATCATACTGAAGAAGGTAATAGGTCCATCACCTTACAAGTGGGTTTATAATAAGGAAGCTAAACTCCTCTTATCTCATGAGTTGACTTCATTAGAGTTTTCCCAGTAGGTAGAATTGGATGGCATAGACCAGAGAGAAAATAGAATGAAAGAGATGGTTGAACTTGAAGAATAAAGGAACTTTTCCATGATCAAGCTAGAACAATATTAGCAAGTAACAAAGAAGGGGTTTGACAGAAAGGCTAGGCCTCAAGATTTCAAAGTTGGGGACTTGGTCTTAAAGTGGGATGATGATAGAGATAAATCTAGGCACCACTCAAATTTTGATGCACTTTGGACTGGCCCATACCTAATTATTTTGTGACAATAGGATAACTCCTTCAAGTTAAGTCATCTTGATGGAGGAGCATTGCAAATCCCAATCAATGGGATCCATCTTAAACCCTTCCATTGAGTTTTTTGAATTATATTGTATATAATAGAGTAGCTTCAATTCCTCCAAGTGCGTTGTACACACATTGTTTGTTTGTACATAGTTCTATTTCCTCACATGCTTCTTGTGCATTCTCTTATTTTGATTCTATAATTTCAGTTATCTTCCAACAGCTTTTTAGTAGTTTGTAGGATTTAGGATAGAGTTCAAAAAGGTTTCATCAAGTGAATTTAAGGGGTAGTTCTTCAAGGTTTCATATCAGAATTAGATGATTACATATAAGAATCCATGCCTAATGGATGCTCTAGGCTACTGATATCCTTCATCTAGCAGGAAGATAACCAAAAAAAATTGCTAAAATTTTTATCCAAATAACTCCCCTAATTATTTGGACAACTTAAATTTACATTCTAGCTCTAAGGTTCTATGTTATAGGGTTAAGTACACTTCATTCATCTCTTTGGCACATTTCCTTGGCTTCATTTCCTCATGCACCTTGTGCACTCCACTTTCTACACCTTTCTTCCATTTTCATTTTCTCTTTGTTCCACTCCTCCCTTATGCACGCCTTTTGTTCACCCTCCTTCTTCCAATCAGTTTAAGCATCCTACATGCATGCCTTAATTTTCTTCAAAATCATCTAAGTCCCTAGCCCTCTCATGCTCCCCTCACATTACTTGGTAATAGTTGTGCCTTGACCATACATTTCTTCCTTGTGTATTTCTCCCATTTCTCCCATGTCCACCACCTTTGTGTGTTCCCTTCCTCGTTTTTTTTTCCGCCCACACCTAATTCTTCCATGTGCCTTCCTTTTATCCTTTTCTCAACTTTTATGTGTCATGTAGCATGTCTTAGAATTTGAGTGTATTACATGCAACCTATAAAAGTGCACCTCCAGGGTGTTAAATACTTGCAACAAACTAGTGTGAGACACGTGGCAGAAACTATAAAGATAATAAGAAGTTGGCCATTTCTTTAGCCAATCCATGAGCGTCATGTGTCTTGCATGCCCAGTTAGCATTACAGATCTTCTAATAGTCATAAATTTTACTCCAGTTCTTAGATCATTGCGCGCGCCCAATTTTTTTGGAAAGTTACTGACATGGGCTACATGTTAGGCTATTTAAATTCAAATTTTATCTCGATTTGGTAGGTTAGGAGCTAGAAAACATCTTTCCTCACATTAACATGTGATTTTATTGCTTCAACCACCCAGATTTGATCCAATCTACATTCCTTCCTTCTCCAACATGCCAAACAGACATGGAGAACCACACTTGAAAAATTGCGGGTGGATTTGCAAACATTCAATATTTGTTATTGGTGGTTGGGTTTCAAAATCAAATTTCACTCCTCCCCTCTTCTTTCATCGATTCATCTATATATAAGAGATCTTCTCATTGTAAAGGGGTTGGACATTTCTCTTCTCTAGAATTTACTAAGGACTCCGTATCTTTGTATTTTGAGTTACAAACCTCTAGATCTAGTTCGTGCATGTGAATATCGGCATCTTGCACCATTATAGCATACTGTGCATCCTTGGAAGTAATAGAAGCATCATTTTGTGGCTATTATCATCCTTAGCGTGTTATATTATTTTTCTTTCCTCCCTTTAGCATTCCATGCTTGTTATGTCAACTTTAAATTCCTTACATCACCATTTTTTGGTTGTGTTTCATGAAATCAATGGTGTAAATTCTTTTTGATTTGGGTTACACGTGCCTAGCCTTCCTTCATACATTTTGTTTTACTTTCACTCAAAATAGGTATTGTTCATCCCTCTTTATTTGGTGTTTTTTCCTCCCTTTTATTTTTTTTTTCATTTTTTTATCCTTTTATCCCTAGTCCCTTGGCATTTTTATCTTAGTTTTACCCTCCAACATTAGGAATAATAGTAGCATTAGATATAGATAGAGGAACTGACATTCTCTAGATATCTGTCTCAAACGTGAAAGATCCCACAACTTGGAGATGGTTCCATTGTTGTCTCAAAAAACTTGACTCTTCCAAATCCGAGACATGAGTGCACTTTTGACAACCAATAGGTCTAAAGAATAATTTTTTCAAATCTAAATGAAAATAATTTTATGGAATGTCAGAGGCCTAAATGGTCTTTACAAGCAAAAAACTTTTAAATTTTTTAGAAAAATCAATAGGCATCATATGTTTTCCATTCAAGAAACCAAGCTTCAATCTGATTACATGAAGAAGGTTCAAAATTATTTCTTGAAACAATCTGACTACCACTGTGTCAACTTTGAAGGTGCTTTGGGAGGTATTGAAACTTTATGGTATAAAAAGTACCTTAATGGAAAGGTCATCTATGAGTCCAAGAAACACTTAGCTCTCCTCTTCTCTTCGATTAGCAATCCTGATGATTTCTATATTTTCTCTAATATCTATGCTCCCAATAGTATTAATGGTAGAAAGAAGCTATGGAATGAACTATAATATTTTAGGAGTAAATGTACTGAGTAAAAATGGTTGATCATGGTTGACTTCAACACTCATCTTTCACCCCATGAAAAGAAAGGAGGTAGACAAGACTTTACCAGTGGTATGGATCATCTTGTTGATATTTTGAGTGATATTAATCTTATGGATATTGATCTAGAATGAGCCAAATTTTCTTCAAGTAACAGACACATGGGAGCCAACTTAATTCAGGTCAAGTTAGATAGAGCACTAATTACTGCTAATTGGACTCTCTCCCAAGATTTTAGACTTGCTACCCTACCTAAAACTAGATCAGATCATAATCCTATTATCATTCATTTCCTTGAGAAAGAGAAAGATGGACGATACTCATTTTGTTTTGAGAAGATGTGGATGGATCATCTTGATCTTTTTAAGAGGATAAAATATTGGTGGAATATTCGAGTTATTGGTTTTTTCGTGTACATTTTGGTGCAAAATATAAATAATGTTAAAAAAAAAATTAGAATTTGAAACAAGGAATTATTTGGTAACATCTTTGAGAGGCAGAATAACATTGAGGAGGATTCGACAAACCTTGAAGAAAAAATTACTGACGATGGAATGGATATCAATGCCTACTACATGGAAAAGAATATTTTAGTTGATTACCACACTTTAACTACTCAAGAGGAGACACACTTGAGGAAAATTCCATAGCACTTTGGATAAAATACGGGATCGCAAAACCAAGTATTTTCACTTAACTACTATCCACCACAAAAGTCATAATAGAATTAATGAAATTAATACCAAAGAGGGGGAAACCAATGATGAACTTTCCATCATCAAAGAAGAAGTGGTGTTGTTCTAAAAATATCTTCTTTAAAAGGATCACAACTAGAGATGGGATTCAAAATCTATTGATTTCATCAAAGATTATCCCCAATAATCTCGTCGATTTCACCTCCTTAAAGAAACTTGCTGACAAAGTCACTATGGAGGAGCTACAAAAGATATTTTTTTCCATAGAGGGAGACAAATCTCTCGGGATTGATGGATTTCCAACAATATTTTACCAAAAATACTAGTAAATATACAAATATGACCTTCTCAAAGTGGCAAATGAATTCTTAATAACATGAAGATTACTAAAAGAGATAAATAATACATTCATTGTCCTTTTTCCTAAGAAAAAAGGAGCATATAACTTCAAAGAATTTAGGCCAATCATCTTAGAAAATTTCCTCTACAAAGTCTTCACCAAAATTATCTCCGCTAGGATTTAGCCTCTTCTCCCAAGGCTCATCTCTCATCAACAAGGTGGTTTTATTCAAGGAAGAGTTATTAGGATGGTATTATTATTGTTCATAAATATTTCCACTCTATGGAAAAGGAAAAGAAATAAGGAATGATATTCAAGTTGGATATGAAAAAGGCCTTTGACAGAGTCTCTTGGGATTTCCTGGAAATGATTTTCAATAGATTTGGCTTCCCTAGACAGTTCAGGAAAATCATTTACAATTGCATTTCCTCTCCTATGTTCTCAGTGCTAGTGAATGGATCTCCAATAGGATTCTTCAAGAGAATCATGGGACTTAAACAAGGAGATCATATGTCTCCTCTCCTCTTTATCCTAATGGATGAGAGTTCGAGTAGGAGAGTTTCTAATGTTGTCTACCTGAGAGAGCTTAAAGGATTCAACCACTCCTCATTAGATCTAAAGGTGACCAATCAACACTTTGCAGATGATACAATTTTAATTCTCATAAGGCATTGGTGGTGGAAGCCAAGATGCTAAAACAAATTCTTTTGGACTATGAAGAAGGGTCGGGTAAATTGATTAAATTTGAAAAGAGTTATCTCTACTTACTTCATACTCCACACATCTAAGAAAAATAAAATATCTGATATCCTTGGCTACAACATCAGCTCTCTACCTTCATTCTAATCTTGGTATGCCCCTCTTTCATAGAAAAATACATAATGAGGTTTGGAATAATCTTATTGGAAGATTTCAAAGAAAATTAGCTTCTTGGAAAGGTGTTGTCCTTTCATAGGATGGAAAATACATTCTCATTAACAACACCTTCCAGAATATTTCGATATATCTAGTGTTACTTTTCAAGCTCCCTAGGGAGGTTATAGAAAGAATTGAAAAAATACAAAAAACAAATTCTTTGGAGTGGTTTTGAAGAACAAAACATGTATCATCTCATTACATGGGACAAGGTATGTCAGCCTAATAAATATGGGGGTATTGGTATTAAAAAACTATAGCATATGAACAAAGCAATGGTAGCTAAAATGACATGGAGAATTTTCAAATAAGACCTTCCATGTACAATAATTTTTAGAGCCAAGTACTTAGAAAATGCTAGTAGCAATGATTGGCTTCATAGGGAGTATTTTGAGTTAGATCTCAATTCTGGAATGCCATTTTCAACTCTAGACATTTGCTGATCAAAGGGTAGCAAGTAGGACTTAGGTAATGACAAGGACATCTCCTTTTGGGGAAGATAAATGGATTTATAAGCCCCCACCTTAAAAATAGAGATGAATGGTCTTAGTTGGTCATCCTTTACTCTAATCTGATTGGAAAAAAGGTCAAGGATTATACCAGCAACAATTTTGAAGGAACTGTTTAGTTTCAGATGCATGTTTTGGACCAAAATATCATTGTTCCAGTTAATAATATTTAGCTTTCTCTTAATGCCCATCATTTTACTGCTGGAGATACCACTGATGAACTTATCTAGGACGATTTCTTGGAGGGATCTTACTCTATCAAAAGTGGTTATAACCTGTTCTTTGATATTATTCCTTCTCCCATTGAGTGGAGCAAGGTTTGGTTCAAAGAGATGACTCCCAAAATCAACATTTTTCTATGGCTGTGTATTTAAAACATAATTCTTAAAAATGATAATTGGATAAAGAAAGGGTAGCATATACCTAATAGGTGTAATTTATGTAAGAATACTGAGGAATTGGTAAATCATCTCTTTCTTCATTGCAATTATGTTGTTGAGGTCTGGAATTCTTTCTCGAGTCTATTGGATACTTCAGACAATCTCCTTTCAGCTTGACAACAATGACACCCACGATTCCCAACACACTATTTTAAAAAGGATTTGGTTGTTGTCGTTTCCTCATATCATGTGAATTATTGGGTAGAAAATACTAATAACATCTTCAGCAACATCAATCCCTCCATTTTTAGGCTATTTAATCAATTTCTTGAAGGTATCAAGCAAGACATTTTTAGATTCAGGACCATGAAAAAATTCAATCACAACGAGAAAGAAGATGAATTACTTAAGAAATGGAGCATATCTAATGTAATCAGTGGTCTAACACCTACCAAGATTGACAGGTCTTTAGTATCCTAGATTCCTCCTCCTAATGTGTTTTTCAAGCTTATTTTTGGTGGAGCATCTAAGGGTAATCCTGGGAAAATCAAGAGGTGGGAGTTGTATCATAGGTGATGGAGGTTAACTAATTCCTAACATATGTAGGGCATATGGGATTCAATACAAATCGCTATACAGAAATATCTAGCCACTCTTTGAGGTCTCAGATTGGCTTGTTCCCTTAAGTTCCATAACATTATAATAAAGGGAGATTCAATGAACATCATAACTTTCCTTGAAGGCCCAACTTATGCAAGTTGGACCATTAAAAATTTCATTGATGAGGCCAAGAATCTAATTATATCCCTTCCTAATTATATCATTAGTCATACCTATAAGGAGGGTAATCATTTAGCTAACTTGTTAGCCAACTTAGGTGTCCTTGCTAATGAATTCAAATCTTGGTGCCAAGCCTCCTCATTCCCACCCAATGTCAAATCAATCATTAATAAGGAGATAAGGTAAGTATCATGAGGTGAATGTTGGAACTTGGAGGGCTTTTAATCATCATTGTCTACAAGGCCTTCATTTACCTCAACAATTGGAATTTAGATCTTGCAGCTCTTAGGGTTTTCTTGACAACCATGGGGGTGATATATGTAGAGTTTAACCTATCAACAAGAATCAATGGAGGAATGACATAGAGGTTTGGGGTATTCTCAAAAAATTTGGCTTCAATCACTTCATGAATGTATTTAAAGGGCACAACTTCCATGTATCGCAACATCTGGTCCAAAAATTGGAATGGGCGCAAGGTGAGGTATTCTCTATCCCAAGGGTATGCACTTCTTTAAGAATAATTATGATAGAAAAGAGGAAGAGGCAAAATTTCTAGAAGGTGATGAGAAACTTCTGGAAGTAAAAAGTGGGTTTCTCTAGGAGTTGCTGTCAAAACCCTATGGACCTGGAAATTTTTGTGATCATGAAGTACCTTACTATGGAGGGGCCAATTTAAAGTAAACTCCCTACTTTCATTTAGTTTTTTAAAATCGTTTCAGAAGAGATGTAGCAGTTAATTTTCCTTTCTACCTCCTCCAATCCCTTAACCACTTGGTTAACCTAGTTAAACAAGGTAAACAATCCCAACCCTCCATGCCCTCATTCTCCTCCTCTACAAACACCTTGACCTCATCATTGTGAATGCCCATGTTGCCCCCACCTCTCCACCCCCCTAATCCTCTTAAAAGACCCCCTCCATCTATCATTCTGCCTCCCCCATCTGACCACATCCTTCACAACAAGAAAGCCAAAGCTGACCCCATTACACCTACCACCTTTCCCTCTTCTCCTAATAATGAAGGGGATACTAATCTTGGCCTCCTAACAGTAGGAGAAAAAGATATTGTTATCTAACCCAAAATGAGAGGGCAT
This sequence comes from Taxus chinensis, assembly GCA_019776745.2. NCBI lineage: Eukaryota > Viridiplantae > Streptophyta > Pinopsida > Cupressales > Taxaceae > Taxus > Taxus chinensis. Next base: position 71,190 of record JAHRHJ020003799.1, on the reverse strand, counting down.
TAGGACTGAAATGGAATTGCACACTGATATGCTTAAGTGGATTAGGAAGGAATGTAAAGTTTTGAATGATAAATTCAGGGGGTATAAGGTTGCTATAGAAAGTGGGAGAAAAGATGAAAAAATGATGGATGAGATGAATAAGAGAATAAAATACCTTAAAGAGGAGAATGAAAAAATTAGAAATAGGTAGTGTGACATCCTCTCTATCCTTAAGGGAAAATATGGATATTTTGTCCAACATCACGTCAGTGTTGGTAAACAACAAAGGAAAGGAAAAAGATAAAGATGAAACCTCTGTCAAGGACATCAAAGAAAATCTAGAAAATCTCAAAAAAAATCTATCAAATACCACCAAATAGTGGCTAGATATGCTATAGTTCTTTTAGCTCTTTGCTGACAGATTTTAGATGTTGCTATTTTGCTGTGATTTATCATTGGTATTGCTGGGATTTTACTACTCTTTTGTTGTGGTTCTGTAGTTTCCCCTTGTCTCTCTTTTGTAATAATTTTCCTTTGTAGTGATATGTACTCTCTTTTGTATGGTTTGACTTTGAAGATCTGGGCTTAAGAACTCTTGTAATCTGGGTAGGATCCTATCTAAAAAAAACTTTTTCCTTTAGTAAAAAAAACTTATTGTGGTTCCTCAAAGATTAATTGGCCATTAAACTGAACAAAGTAAAGTTCATGTGATATTCAAAATATGTGTCCCTTTTGATAACCATTTATTTTCCATTAAATATAAATTAATTTAATGGCATACACATGTATTTTGTAATTTGTGCGCTGAAGAAAGTGACAATTGGAAGTGTCGGTTCCATGTAACTATAGCTTGTCAATTATGAGTATATTTCATCGACACTTAAATTTGTTCAAAGATTTTGGCAAGAACATTGGCGTGAGGGATAAAATCTGTAAGCATAATCATCCATCAGAAAATCTAATCACAATTGGATTTCCAAAATTCTGATAAGGGTTTTTTTCATGAAAACATCAAAAATCGGTACACGTTCTCTCCTTTATTCCTTCAAAATTTTGAAATTCTCTAAGTGTAGGATATTTGTATCCTTTTCAATGAAACCCTATTTTTTATTCTTCCAGTAGTCAAATTTGTTGATTCATTAACACTTTTTTATAAACATTTCTCAACTTATAGGGTTTGACGTCATTTTTTCATTCTATCTGGTGATCCCTAAATGATTTGTGAAATATGTGTGTACTATTCTTGCGAGTAATGGAAAAATGTTATGGGCATTTTTTTCGTAATAGGACTAAGAAATGTTTCGTAAAATACCTGACATGGACAAAAATTATTATTGTTATCGAAAAAATGGATTTTGTTGGAAACGATGAAGAAATTTGATTTTATTCAATTAGGTTTGTTATTAATTTAGGGCTTTTGGACCACTATCAGTCAGTTTTTTATAGACATTTTGTTTTAAATGAAAGTAATGAAATAATGATCGTATCTTCCAGTAGATGAAACAGTAATAGTAACACAAATAATTGTTTGCTTGTTTAAATAATTGTTTGCTCGCATAAGGAATTGCGGGAAATACAATGTTATAAAAACATATATGTGACTTCCAAAGGAAAAATATAAAGAGTTCTGTCTGTGTAGGTTCCTCCTTGAAAAATAGTGAATCGGGGAACTATAAAACCTACAATTTGAGAAGTCAAGATAAACAAGATTTTGAATAATGTTTCACTTACTTGATAGTTCTGGAAAGACATATGCAACAATTACAAATTAAAATTACAGGCTCTAGTTGTTTTAGTTAAATAAGCTAATGATATATCGACACTAAAAATTATAAGATGTTAGGGATTTTCTTTCTTAATGTGACAATAAGCATATGGAAATAGGGAGATGTGATATCTTGGGAAATTGTGATATTTAATGACAAGGGAGATTATACATAGGGTTCGGAGTCTGTATGTTCATACTAACACTACAAAGAGTGTGCTCATTATATTTATATTCATTATACCATGGCCTTTGAGACTTCATTTACTGACTAATTATAGACCACCATGGCTTTTGAGATTTCATTTATCATTAAAATGTGTAATTTATATATTCCTTTCAATAACTTATAGTAAATAGTATGAGAACTACATAAGGCTTGATCCCTCTTTAGGGTATGTAGTGCAACACTTGGCTCCACCAGGGATAGTCAAGACAATATAGTAAAATTATAAATAAGTAAAGAGAGTATACAAATTTGTGCAACAAACTATCAGTAAGTAAAGCGTGACCCCTAAAGAAAACATGTAATGTCTTTTCTCAGTTCAATAATAGATGTCCTGAATGATGCCTAGCACTAAGTTCAAAATATTTTGTCGATAGTGATCATAGTGATTTAAGCTTGTAAATTTTTTTGTGGCTAACCTTAGAGACCACTAGGAATAGAAATTTCATATGCCTTGACCCCTCTATAGTGCATGTTTCACCACATTTTTCTCATTGCATTGATATTTTTGGTAATGATGTTGATCCCTAGCTCAAAATATTTTGTTGTGATTGACCTTAGCTACCCATTAGGATCATAACATCGTATGTCTTGACCACTCAAGACTACATGTATTTCTAGATTTTTCTCATTACATTAATAATTTTATTGTTAACGATGCCTAACGACCGCTAAGATATAAATATTTCATTGTAGCTCATCTTAGCAAGCACTAGGAACTAAAGTACGTATGTCGTGACCCCTTGATAGTGCATCTATTTCTGCATAGAGCTCATTACATTAATATTTTTCATGTTAATGTTGATTAGCGACTGCCAAGCTCTAAATATTTCTTTGGGAAAAACTATGCAAAACAAAATCCATTTTTATCACTTCCCAATTATTGATATTCTGTAAAAGTAGAATTTTCCATAGCCTTTTCAACAAAACCCATTTTGTGCCCTTCCGACAGTCAATTTTGTCCATGGTACCATATTATTTCATGCATTTTAACAAAAAAATCTCAATTCAAATGTTTTGGCATCATTTTTTCATTCAATCTGATGATCCTTAAATGATTGTGTAATATGTGTATACCATGCTTGCAAGAAATGCACAAACATGTTATGGGATTTTTTCTTCACAAGAGGACCGAGAACTATTTCCTAAAATACTTGACATGTACAACAATGATTGCTTGAAGATAAAAAATTGGTTATTCTTGTAAATGTAAAGGAAATTAGATTATTGTTTGGAAAGGGCTATTATTCATTCACTTCTTTTGTAGATAATTAAACTAAAGTTAATTTTAGGACTGCTATCGGATGGCTTTCTCTACACATTTCAATTAAAAATTGATTATTGAAATTACTTTGGTGGGTGGAAGCATATGGAAATTGTGATATTTAATGACCAGGGAGATTATACATAGATTTTGGTGTCTGTATCTTCATACTAACACTAGAAAGAGTGTGGTCATTATATTTAAACTCATTATACCATGTATTATATGGATAAATTGATGCTTTACATAGTAACATGGTCGTAGAGGTTTTACCAAAAAAAATCTTTACAATTTCTCTATTTTTAAAATTGTAATGGTCACAAAGGAGTTATAATTCAAGATCACCTATGATACCAAGAAAGAGACGTATGTATGCAAAGTAACTCACTTCTAAATAAAATGTGTGATTTACATATTTCTGTCAATAACTTGTAATATATATTATGACTACTACATAAGACTCGATCCCTCTCGAGGGTATGTAGTGCAGCACTTGGCTCCGCCAGGGATAGTCCAGCCAATATAGTACAATTATAAATAATTAAAGACAGGTATACACATCCCTGCAACAAAACTAATCAGACCTAAGTAAAGGTTGATCCCTTAAGAAAAAAATTATTACAACTATTTTCTTAGTTCAATAAATGATGTCCATTGAATGGTGTTTAGCTAACACTAAGTTCAAAATATTTTTTCGAGGAAGATCTTATTGACCACTAAGCTTTATATATTTCATTATGGCTTACCTTAGCGAAATATATGAACACAATTATGTATTCCTTGACTCCTCAAAAATGGATGTATTACCAAAATTTTTTGTTAATGCATTAATGGTTTTATTTTTATGATGCCTAGCGACTACTAATCTATAGATATATCATTGTGGCTGATCGTAGTAACACTAGGATAAGAAGTACATATTTATTTGCTAATGATTTCTATCCACTGCTAAGCTCTAAAAATATGTTACAGATGACCCTAGTGACCGCTAGGATCAGAACTACTTATGTTTGTACCCCTCAATAGTGTAAGGATTGGTGTTCTTTTTCTCATTACAATAATAGTTGTTCTTTGAAATAAGCCTAGATATGACGAAGCTCTAAATAATTCATTGTGGCTGAACTTAGTGACCGCTAGGATCAACACTACGTATATCTTGACCCCCCACTAGTGCAAAGATTGGAGAAATTTTTCTCATTCTAATAATAGTTTTCCTATGAATAATGCCTAGATATGACCAATCTCTAAATATTTCATTGTGGCTGAAACTTAGTGACTAGCTAGGATCAACATTACGTAAGTCTTGAAGCCTCAAGAGTTCTTGTATTGATGGATTTTTCTCATTGCATTAATACTTTTACTGTGAGTGATGCCTAGTGAATGTTATGGTTAAAACTATGTATATCTTAACACCTTAGTGGTGCATGTACAACTTAGCACTTTTCTCATTGCATAATAGTAAGTCTCAAATGATGCCTATTGACTGCACTAAGCTCTAAATATTTAGTTATGGCTGACCCTAGCGACCGCTAGGATCAACACTTATTTCATTTATTTGGAAATGATTTTCTAATCTTACCTAATATTCAAAATAAGGGACATATGAATGTTGTCATAAAACTTCAAGTAAATCATTTGTCTCAGTAATTGTTTTTGTTGATGATGTATGCAGTTTTCTGGGACCCTGTAATTTTTCAACATGGTGGGAGACCCATGGTAATGTCGATGCGTAGATGCTTATTTATATTCTTATGAGGACCCCAGAGTAATTAGAGATACTGTGTTTGATCCTACTTCCTTACATCATGAATTTCAACATTACTCAGCTATTTTTTCCACAGTACAGGATGAAAGTGTTGATGTTGATGTCATAGACAAAAAAGGGTATACCAGAAGATCAAGCACTAAGGTCCTGAGACATAAGGGTGATAAAAAGATTTGGTCTCCATTTAATTTCCACTAAACCAGAGGTGCTTCCATTTCTAGAACTGATTGCTTCCTATCTAATTCTTGAAGTCCAAGGAGTGGACCTTATATTCTAAATCTTGGAAAAATAGAATAGGTTTTTTTTTCTGGGCATGCATACAAAAGTTATTATAAACTTCCAGATCCAGAAACCCTGTACAATGTAGATAAAGTTTAGTCTTGGATGGCCCAAAGGAGAATACGAGTTCTTTTACAGGGTTGGGCCATTGACCCATTAGATAATATGGATGATTCTCATCTGAGAAATATCCTTATTAAAAGGTTTAGACCAGGAGTCTGTATTGGCATGGCCCTCATGAATAGGCTATATGGAAATTCATTCTATCTCTAAGGTCGATGTTTCCTAGATCCCTTTACTTTATTTTATTATTGATGAAGGAAATATTCCCTCCTTAGGTAAATTTATCAGTTTCAATTTAATAAGATAAAAATAATTTCATCGATAATCAGAAATCATTTTACATGGCTTCTTATCTTCTCGATGTTGTCTGTGGTGTTCTCAACTATTCAGATTTCTATCAAATTTTACATCCTTTGAGCCCTTTGAAGCTAAATGAACAATATTCAGACTTGTATGCCCATCATTTCAGATCTCATATTCAAGATATATGCACTTATTTATATCCTACTCTCTACCAACAATTACATGAAACGACGACACCGAGAATATCTGCTGACATCCTCACTTCCATAAGGAAAATAGGAATTATATTCTTCTATCCAGAATATATAGTTATCATGATTGATGGGATCCTTACACCTCCTTTTCAGTTTCCATATTATGTGCCAGAAAAATTGGCAGAACAAGAGGTGGCATATCATATTTGCAATGGTATTGCTGGAAAGTGTAAAGAGAAGAAGCTTAAAACACATCCCCCCTCCCAGTCACTGTGGGATGTAGGAAATTTAATAGGTGGCCTGATTTGAAAGCTATATTGGCCCATAGAAATTCATTCCATCTCCCCTAACACCCTCTAAGGAAATATGACCGAATGAAAAGGGTTTCCAAACACCTTCAGTCACTTAAAGGATAGATAAATATATCATATGCACACATGTGCATGATGCCAATGACTGGGTATGGATTACCCAAATAGAAGATAGCCTTGTTAAGTAGAATATGAAGGATACTGGGGAGGTTCCACCTCTAAGAGAAACTATTAAAAAGGAGGCTACAAAGAGAAAGGAAACTTTGTATTCAGAACATTCAGAAAATCCCTGTGCTCCCTTATCTCCATCAATTGAAACTCTATATGAGTTTTGAGAAGTCTTTCCCACACCAAATGAAGCTCCAAATTTGGTGGCATATGCCTTAACTTCATCAGATGAAGAAGAGGAGACTATGTAAACTGAAATTTATGCCAGTGCAGCCGCAGTGAAACCCTCTCAATAGTCTCCCTCCATTTCACATGAAGTGAGACAATATTGGGTAGAGAAATTTGTAATTTCCCACAAAGAAAATATAGATTGGGAGGTACAAGAAGAGCCCTTAATAAACATTGAATTCAATCCAAGGATGGAATCTTGAAAAGGGTAACCAAAAAGAATATGTCAACACAGAAAGCCATTGTTTGGCATGAAACTTCAGAAGACCTCTTCACTCTTACAAAGAAATGGAAAGCCAAAGGCTCCTAAGTGGTGCAATATGAGGAAGATCTAGAATCCTTGATAAGGGCTTCAACAGAAGTAGCCATAGAACTAGTGAGAGGCATACATGCTAGAAATAAAGAGATTGAAACTCAATTAAAGGCCACAGTTCCTTCTGGTATAGTTTCTGATGTAGAAGAGGCATTGCATGGCCTGTACAATAATATAAATAAATGCATCGATGCAAAGGAGGAGGAAGAAGCGTTCTTGAAAAAGAATGAAAAAAATCATTACTAGTAATGACATCATTGTAGAAAACATTAATACATATGGGGCAGGTCATTGAAGAAGGCATTTGTAAAGACCCTTCAATTATGACCATGGATGATATTGGTATATGTCAGACATATGCTAATTATACAAAGGAAATACTAAGGGAATGGAATGAACAGGTAAGAAGACTATATTTCCAATTTGATGACATTATTTCAAGAGGAAATCATATTTTTGCATAGAAGCTTCAGTCATGGAAGTATTTAATGGAAACCATGAATTGGTTTCTGATGAAGAGTTCACAACATCACTTAAGAAATTCTTGGTTAATTTTCAAAGGAGAATAACAGAGGAAAACGAAGGAGAAACTTCACATGTCATTGAGATTGTTTCCAAAACATGGGAAAAATACAAAAAATAGAGAATCTGAAGGAAATTGCAAAAAAAAAAATTGTTAGTCAAAAGGTTTTGCTTGACAAGTCTAATGTGCTATATAGAAACCTGATTGTGGACATAGGAAAGATAACTAGAGATTCTAAGATTTGTGAAAAAATATTTTGAGGTGACACGAAAAGATGATAAAAGAGGTCCCGAACAAGAGAAACAAAAATTAGGAAGCAACTTTTTCTGCGGACTCAGATCAACAACAACCCATAATTAAGGAAGAACCATAGTGAATCATAAATTGTAGTATTTGAGATAGATGGGAAAACACTGTAATATGTATGACATGTAAATAGATGAATATTTATAATTGATTGAATGTTCATGTATATATTCCAAATTCTATACTTATCTAAACATGAATTTTTTGTTTTGATACGCTAAGCTCCAAATATGTTGTTGTGGCATAAACTAGCACACACTATGCTCAAATATCCGTAAATGAATAGCGATTGCTAAGCTCAGAATATGTTATTGTGGCATAACCTAGCGGTCACTAAGATCACAATATCTTACTTATTTTTTGTTAAATCCTAGTGACAAAAAATCTTCAATTAATATATTACAACATAAGCTAGTGGATGCTAAGCTAAAAATATCATTCTTTTACTTGTTAAATGCTAGTGACATCCAAGCTCTCAATATTATAATGTGAAAGCACCTAGATGCCGAGTAGCTCAAAATTTGTTAATTTGATTTGTTAAAGTATACCGCTGATAGAATCCTACTATTGCAAGATTAAGAAAGGAGAAACATGTAAGTTAGTTTTAAAAGCTAGGAGAAAGGGCAATAATGTGTATATCCTTAAGAAATTCAACAAGGAAAAGTGTCTTATGAGTAAGAGGAATGATAGTTGGTTGTGGCATAGGAGATTAGGCCATGTAAACTTTGATAAGCTTGTTAAGATCAATTCTAACAATTGTGTGAGAAATATGCGTAAGATCAGCAAACTAGAGGATACTTTGTTCAAATCATGTCTTCATACTGATCTTTTTGGGCCTATAAGGACTGAAAGCACTTCAGGGGATTACTATTTTATTCTTCTTATTGATGATTTCACCGGATATACTTGGGTTTCTTGTATGAGGAACAAATGAGATGATTTTTATGTTTTTAAGTCTTTTAAATCTCTTATTAAGAATGAGAAAATGGAAAGATAAAATGCATTAGATCAGACAATGGAGATGAGTTTTGGTCATATTCATTTGATGAGTTTTGAATATTTCATGGCATCAAGAGAAAATTTTCAGTATCCAGAACTCCTCAACAAAATGGAGTGGTTGAAAGGAAGAATAAGATTGTTCAAGAGATGGCTAGGACTATTTTGAATGAATCTAAATTGCTTGATGGTTATTCTGAATGAAGCAATATGTTTACTTTGTATAAATTATCAATAGATGTCAACTAAGAGTAAACAATGACAAGACTCCATATGATCTAGGGAAATGAATACCAACCAATGTGGAACATTTTAGAGTCTTTAGTTGTAGGTGCTTTATCTAGAGGACTGAAGACAATCAAGGTAAGTTTGATTCCAGATCTGATGAAGGTATATTCTTGGGTTATTCTTCAAGAATTTTATCCTATATTTTCTATAACAAGAGATTGAAAACAATAGTTTAGATTGCAAGTGTGAAATTTGATGAATCTTATCCTATGAGATCTATTCACATGTCAAAAAAAACATCTCATGTGAATGATCTTAAAGAATAATATGATGACACAACTCAGGAAAATGAAGAGGAAGATGATGAAGAAGAAAGGCTAGACACCAAGGCTCCATCAAGGAAAATTAGGAGAGATACCATCCTGAAAATAAAATCATATGAAAGAAAGATGCTGGAGTTACTAGGAGGAAATTGGTAAGTCTTCAAAACCAAGAGAACTCAACTTTCTATAAAAAATTGAGCCTAAAAATGTAGTAGAGGTAAACAAAGATGAATATTGGATAAACACTATGAATGAAGAGATTGATCAGATTGGAAAGAAAAATACTAGGGAATTGGTACCTAGAACAAAGGATAAGAATGTGATTGGGTCTAAATGGGTGTTTAGAAACAAACTCAATGAGGATGGAGAAGTCACAAGAAACAAATCTAGATTAGTTTGTAAGGGATATGCAAAAGTTGAGGGAATTGATTTTGATGAGAATTTTTATCCTGTAGCTAGAATGGAAGCAATCAAATTATTTTTGGCTTATGCAATTTTTAAGGTATTTAAGGTATATGAAATGGATGCAAAATATTTTTTTAATGGTTACTTAGATGAGGAAGTTAACATGGAGGAGCCTAAGGGTTTTTCCTTAACTGGTGAGAAATATTATGTATGTAAAATAAATAAGGCTCTTTATGGCCTAAAGCAAAGCCCTTAGGGCATGGTATGAAAGGCTTGAAAAGTACTTGATTGAGCAAGGTTTCAAGAGAGGTGTAGCTGATAGCAACTTGTATAGTAAAAGTGAAGGAGATAATTTTCTAATTATTGTTGTTTATGTGGATGATATAATATTTGGAGGAAGTAATGAACTCATGATTTTGTTGAAGCTATGAAAAGAGAATTGGAGATGTCTATGCTTGGTGAGCTTTTTTCTTCCTTGGACTATAAGTGAGTCAATCAAATGAAGGTATTTTCATATCTCAAGCCAAGTATATAAAGGAAATGTTAAAAAATTTCCAAATGGATGATTGAAAAGCTATTGGCACTCCCATGGTTATAGGATGTAAGCTAAGAAAGGAAGATGATTCCCCCAAAGTGAATAAATCAGATTTCAGATCCATGATGGACAACCTTCTTTATACAACTGCTTCAAGACAAATATTGTGCAAGTTGTTGGTTTAGTTGGAAGGTTTCAATAAGATCCTAGAGAGTCACATCTTTAAATAGTAAAGAGGATCTTTAGATATCTTAAAGGGACTACTGAGTTTGGTTTGTGGTATCCAAGAAGTGAAAGTTTTGATTTAAAATATTTTTCTTATGCTGATTGGGTAGGTAATATGGATGATAATAAAAGTACTAGTGGTGGTGCATTCTTTTTTGGAGGATTTCTTGATGTCTTATTTCTTTTTCAAGTAAGAAACAATCCCTTGTGGATCTTTCAACATTTGAAGCTGAGTATGTAGTTGTTTACGCAATGTTGTTCTCAAGTCATGTGGATGAGGCAAACTATGGAAGGGCTACAAAGTAAAGTGTGTTGGGCCTACACATATTCTATGTGATAGTACTAGTGTAATTATTGTGTCTAATAATCCAATTTTACATTCTAAAATTAAGTACATCCCTATTAAGTATCATTACTCAAGAGATCAGGTAAGTAAGTACTGCATCAAATTTGGAGCATGTATCTACTAAGGAGGAAGTTTCTAACATTATTAAAAATCCTTTACCATAACTTACCTTTGAATATCTAAAAGAAAGGTTGGGAGTGTTCTCAGTACCTTGAAAACCTTTAGTGGTTCAGAATATTGTGAAAGGGAGAAAAAAAATACATCTCTCTCTAAGAAATGACGTTGAATGTGTGTCAGTATAGGGAGTCTTGGTCATCTTGTGAAGATATGTATGTTTTCATGACAAGTTGGGTGGTAGGTCTGTTTATGTCAAGTTCATGTGGTTATCTTAGTTGAAGATGGTATCATAAATTGTTGTTGATTCAAGGCTTGTGTAAGTGTTATGGAATCTTTTTCAAAATGGTTTAATATTGTTTCTTGCAAGGTATACTTAGTCAAAGGTCTTAAGTTTTTGGTCTTGTTGGTAAAAGTGTGTAATGTTGTCTACATCTTGTGTAGGTGTCATATTGTGTGTGTCTAATGTTGTGTGGTTTCATTAATGTGTATGTGAGTGTGTACTGTGTATGGTGCAAGTGTCTATAAGATGTCCATCCTGTATACGTCATGTTATGGCGTGCGTGCGTGCGTGCGTGTGTTGTCAAGCTCATGTTGATTCATAGGTGTCTTTTATTGTCTATATGGTTCAATGTTTTAATAGTCATGATGTACAAAGTGACGAGAGTGCCACTTGTGATAGAATGTGTATGACTTGATCAAGTTATAGGATATGTTTTGGTCATGAGAGTTGTCTATAGAAAAATTAAGATGTAAAGGTTATAGCAAAAGAAGGTAGTTATCTCAACTTCATGAAAATACATGGATACTTAAAATCATTTAGGATATATTGTTGCAGTATTGGTAGAAAAATTTGAGACCTTAAATTCAAACTATGTGCATTATATAGTGTCTCTATCCTGACTAGGTTTTAGAAGTTCATAAGAAGCGGTATGAAAGAAAAGTTGTGATTGAAAGTGTAAATGGTGGATTTGAAACCTAAAAATTGAAAAAATCATCTCAATAAGGTGTATTGATGATTCAATAGGTTTCATACTTTGATAAGATCAAATTATTTTGGAAATTGTGAGAGTGTTAAATCTTGAAAGTGAGAGTGCTAAAATACCTAATTGCTAAAGAATAATTTGATGCAAATTGGGTAAGTTTTCCTCAATATTAGGTTTAAAGTTTCATGGAGGCATTAATGATGGCAAATGGGTGATCAAAATTGGTAATAATTATTTAAATTTGTGAAAGTGTATCATCAAGATAGGTGTGTTTTTCATAATTTGGAAGGGCTAGTAGGTATGTGCTCTGTATGAGGATATAAGTGAAAATTTGAAAGTGTCTAATAGTGGTTCTTCTAGTTTCTTTTGCATGAAAATGAGGTTTTAAAGTCCTTGAATGAGATCCTGTTAGATGTCATGATGTGTAAAAAATTGTATGTTGGTTACTATATTTTCTCTCTTGAAATATAAAGATACAGTGATATGACTATACAGAGGTTGTATGTGAACATGTAGGTAATAAATGAAGTTTCTTCTAAGGGTATATGGGGTTTTGATGCTCTTGAAGGAGCTCATAAGGATGATGCATAAGGTGAATAAGTGTGAAGTGTTTGGAGTTTTAGATGTCTGATAGATGATCTCAAAAGTGACAAGGAATAGATATCAAGACCAATGCATATTAAAAGTCTAAAGAAGTGATTAAGGCAAGTTACAATGACATGGTAGAATGTTTTGTAGGGAGTAATTTTGCATCAAATATGATGTCTCAGCTTCTAAATTGTCTAATAAAGAATTCATTCTTGAGCCATTCTTTCACTAAATTTGATCAAGATATATTCTATGAAATTGTAAAGGATATCATAGGCGTAAGCATTGAGAATAAGGGCTTAGTTTCAGTACTTCAAAATATGATAAGATTACTATAAGTATGAAGGTCTAGATGTTCTATAAGTGATGATTTAGTATGGTAGAAGTCATTCTCGGGGGTTACCATGGGACTCTTGTTACTATAAAAGTTGTTGAGAAAGTGTAATATTCAGGGAGTTAATTTTGTTGCAAGATTATCAGTCCATAATAAGATCTTTATAAGATGACATAACTAAAAAATGTAGTGAACAAGCTGTCGTTTTATTTGAGGTGAGAGATATGTCTAAAGGGGTGTATGACTCAAATAATGACAGGGGAGCATAATTTTTCCTTCTAGAAGGTGTTATATAATGACTTAAGGTATATGAGGTATGATTTTTGAGTGTTTTCTTCAAGGAAAGAAAGTTAGGACTCAAATTTACATTATCTCATCTAAATATGACTATCAAATACTGAGAAGAATGTGCTTTAGGATTGTGTCAAAGTAGTAGCGTCAAACTCCAAGGCATGGTGACAAGGTAAGAAGCTTGTTTTTGTGGTTTTCTACTAGAAAGATAACATGATTCTAGGGGGAGTGATGAAAGGATTGTGTTATAAGGATAATGTATTGTGCTCCTAGACTTGTGAAAGTTGTTTCCAAATGCTACTGAAAGCTCATTTTAGGGGCTTTAGTCCTCAAGTGATATGAAGAGCAAGATATGGTAGATTTAAGTCAAGTTTGTGCCTTAACAAGTAAAGAAAAGATCAATAATATGGTAAGAAGATGTTCTCATGTACATCATTGTTGGCATGATCATATGGTGTATGCTTTAGGTCAGGTCTGTTACATAATGTTCTTAGAGGTTGTAAGAAGGTCAAAACAAGGTATGAGGTGATGAAATAACATTTTTGAGCATGATCTAAATAAGGTGAATGTGGTGTCATTCTTAATATAGGTAAGAAATATGTTTTCATTTCTATATCATCATTTTTGTCATGGTTAGTGTTGTATATGCTTTTCCCATGGGAGTACAATCGTTTCATGCTTGAAAGAAGGAAAAATCAGTTTTTGAAATTTCAAGATTTGTGAGCTAGAATGAAGACTTTGGTTGATGTTTCCAACCAAAATGATGACCCTATGAAGCTAAGGAAAGGTGAAGAAAATGCAAGTACAGGTATGTATTTTTCATTAATGTAAAAAGGGGAGAAGTTCAGGAGGTTTTCCATCAATGACAAAGGGGAGATTGTTGGCATGTTGTGTTATAGGTGTTTTCATTGATGTAAAACCACATTAATGAAAAATTGGATGATGGAGTGGAGTCAGATAATGCTTAGTATGATGAATGACATGGAGTTTCAAGTGTGTAGTTTCATGATGGCATGAGGAGATTCAGTGAGGATTGGCTTGGTCTAGACAAGCCCATTCAGGTGACCTAGCTAGCCTAGGTGATTGCATGGTGGTATGGAGCTTCTTGGTGGCTTGAGGAGAATTTTAGTCAAGATGGATAAAATGTTTGAGAGAGTTTTTAAGGCACTCATATGAGTTTCAAGGTGTAGATACAGGTTGAAGACCAAGATTCAGGTGCTCATCTAGACCAGGTATAGGTGTTATGGAGGTATGAGGATGAGATTGATAGAGCTATGTGAGCTCATGGATGCATGTATTAGTGTATCATGATGTTACCAGGTATGTTAGGACATTTTGGAGATGTTTCATGATGAGTTATGAGTGTTCTTTCAGTTGACCCTAGCTTAGACAGTGTAAAACCCCTAAGGGGTTAGTTATGAAAATGAGATGGATGGAGATATGGAGAGATATTTGATGAATGATGATGATTGGAGATGTTATTAGTGATGTTTCCTATGAGGTGTGAGAAAAATTTAGAGGTTCTGATGAAGTATTTTGTAAGATATGTCAGTTTTGGTGAAACATGGTCAAGAACTAAGGTCATTTCCAGACTCGAATTGGATCTTCTAATGCTCACCCTAAATTGTGTACTTTGCATGGGACCTTATGGATTTTAAGAATGTTTCTAGATTTATTCTATAAGGTTTCAAAAATAATGAGGTCATTTCATTGTCACATTTTTATGAATGAATGTTAAGAAGGTAAACAACTTCTTTTGTGTTCTTGAAACCCAATAGCTGAAAAGTGGTAGGAGCGATAGGAGAATGATTCCTAAGTGCATACTAAATTCATTTCTAGTGCATATGTATGATGATTGATGATGTAGAGTGAATCCTTCAGGTTTCCATAAAGGCCATAGGATACAATAACAAGTGGCAATGAGTGGAGTCAAATTGCATACAAGTTATTAAATGATACAAGTTTCCCTCCATTTTGGAATTTGAAGGTTTCCAAATCACGTAAACATTTCTAGTGAACTTGTAAAAGGTATGTTAGTGGTTATGTGAGTAATATATATGATACTTTAAGTAATCTAAATTCTATGTAATGGTTACACAATTTAATGGTCAATTATGTCTTCATTGATGTTGACTGATCAAAGGGTCACGAGTTAAGGCTAGCTTCAGGGCAATTGACAAATGATGAGCTTAGTTGAGAAAAAATCAATTTGAAGTGTAGAAGTTATTTACTCTCCAAGGGAGTAAAGTATGATTCAGAAGGAAGAGTCATATCCTTTATAAATTGAGTCTCATTATGATTTTATTTTATTTGGTTTCCAAATTATTTTTTGAGAAAGAAGGTTTCTTACTTTTCAGGCTAGGGCAGATTTTGCTGAAAGAATGAGTTTGTTAGAACATCAAATGGATGCATTAATGGTTGATATCACCTGAAATTTGAATAAGGGTGAAATTTTCATCTATTTAATTAATTTATAGATCTTAAAAGTATCATAAATGGTGAAAATTAGCTGATTTTGCAAAATTGGTTTTTGGGCAACTTGTTTTTGTGGAGAAAAAAGTAGTTGTGGTTTGAATATATGGATGTTTCATGATGTATTACTTTATTATTATTTTTATAAAGGTTCTATTAATTAAATTTATTTTTGACATTCCATATTTTATATCATCTTTGGTGATCTTGAGGCTCAAAGGTGAAATTAGGATGCTAGAAGCAGATGTTTTGTTAAGGAAATTAGCCTAAAAGGAACGAAAAGAAGATTGTTCCAAGCCATGATCTCAGATGATAATAACACATAACATTATATTTGCAAGAAAAAAGATCTAAAATACCATATATGAAAATCCATGATAATCCATAATGCTCAATACATTACAATAGAATGACTTGAATTATTCAATAAGAAAGATGTACATATAGGAGGAGGGAAGTGCAACTACTACCTACATCAGTGGTGAAGAACTCCCACTAACTGATACTAGTAGTTAAGTTAACTCCAAAAGACTAGTAAGCTAACTCCACACAACTGAGAAGCTAACTCAACACAACTAGTAAGCTAACTTCACACAACTAGTACACCTAAGCAAGCTAACCCAAATATTTTAGGGCTAACACAAGTGTAAGATTTATCCTGATAAATAAATAAAAGGATAAATAATAACCTACACTAACACCCTCCCGTAAGCATAGCTTAGGTGGGTGGAAAAGAAGGTGGGTCTCGGCAACAAGGCCTGATGAGGTACCCACGTACAACAATTGGGAAAAATAGACACCGTAAGGTACCCAAAACTAGTAATAACAAAGTAGAGAGAAAAATCCTACTGCAAGATATCTTCAAAAGCTTGGCTCCAAAAATGCATACAATGCTGAAGAAGTGTGGTGCGCACTATGGTCTGAATCCACTACTCGATCATATAACTCAAAAACAACTGACACTGGGCTTCACTAGAATAGCTCCCTGCAAGGAGACTGACAATGGAGTGATGTCAAAAGTGAAAAAAAAATACCAAACATAATTTGATCAACTGTTACAAATAGGTGTGCCATGATCTAAGAACAACCAAGGCAATAAGGCAGACACGAAATCCAAATAAATAAGAGTGTCATGATCCAAGAAAAGAGCCAAGGACATGAAACCTGAAGAAGCAGTATCAACACCACACCCTCCCATGCTACAGAATGGGTAGAGTGATACCATAGATTTGTATGAGTTGTCAAAATCAACTACTCGAACACTGACAAACTAACACCGGGCTCCACCATAATAGCTCCCCCATAAGAGAGACTATCGACATGCCAAAAAAAAGTGTCGAAAATACAAATCTAAAATATCTCAACAAACAAGAGAGATATAAATGTATACACCCATAGATACAAGAATGCAGTACCAAAAATTTTAGGACGTAGGGCTCAACCGAAATTTCATCCACAAGTGATCACAACACCCTCCTGACTATGGAACTTTATAATTGAGTGCATGTAAATATTACAATGAGTAAAATTACCTTTTACATTTAAAATATGTTTATAAAAATGTCACCAATGCGTAGATCTCGAAAAAATACACAATTTCAAAAAAATGATCACCTTAATCCGAGCTACGGATCAAAAGTTATGAGCTCTACAAGGTTTTACTATTAAAATAATATTTTAATGCTGATCTTTTTAAAAAGGTACACATGACACTCAAATGTCCAAAGGGTAAAAGAGTGCATCCACACAATACATGCTTGCGACCAAAGGATAAAAGCCTGCTCCCAAAACCTAAATGTCCAGAGGGTAAATCATTGCATTCGGAGGGTACACGTTAATATCCAATGGATAAAAGAATGCACCCAAAGGGTATTGATCTGTGTCCAGTGGATAAAAGACTGCATCCAAAACTAGAAATATCCAGAGGGTAAAATAATGCATCTGGAAGGTGCATGCT
This sequence comes from Taxus chinensis, assembly GCA_019776745.2. Taxonomy (NCBI): domain Eukaryota; kingdom Viridiplantae; phylum Streptophyta; class Pinopsida; order Cupressales; family Taxaceae; genus Taxus; species Taxus chinensis. The sequence continues at coordinate 53,703 of JAHRHJ020003799.1, read as the reverse complement.
TATATCCAATGGATAAAAGAATGCACCTAAGAGGGTATAGATCTGTGTCCAGTGGATAAAAGACTACATCCAAAATTGAAATATTCAGAGGGTAAAATAATGCATCTAGAAAGGTACACACTTATATCCAATGGATAAAAGAATGCACCCATAGGGTATAGATCTTCATTCAAATTTGACTATCTCAAAACATGGTCGATTTTACAGTCTATTCTAGGGTTTTGGCACCTTCCAAATCTAATGTCTGCACTCTGTTTTGCATAAAAATGCATGCTGTAGAAAAATTGCTAACAAATTCCATATACATGAAAATAATAAACCTTTGTTTGCAAAGAAAAACTTACAGATGGATGTCCACATCATCTATGGCTCTAATACCATGAAATGGAATGAAAATAATATTGTTTCCAAGCTATGATCTCAGATGATAATAGTACAACACATTAGATTTGCAAGACAAAAGAGCTAAATACCATATATGGAAATCCATCATAATCCATAATGTTCAATACATTACAATATAATGACTTGAATTATTCAATAAGAAAGATGTACATATAGGAGGAGGGAAGTGCAACTACTACCTAAATCAGTGGTGAAGAACTCCCACTAACTGATAGTTAAGTTAACTCTAAAAGACTAGTAAGCTAACTCCACATAACTAAGAAGCTAACTCAACACAACTAGTAAGCTAACTCCACAAAACTAGTACACCTAAGCAAGCTAACCCAACAAGTGTAGGGCTAACACAAGTGTAAGAATTATCCTGATAAATAAATAAAAGGATAAATAATAACCTACACTAACAGAGCCAGTAGGCCCATTAAATGAATAATTTGGCTGGTTAAAGTATTAAGTGCAATGATGGATGATGTTTAAATGTAATATTGTACACATATGTGTTGATTTTTAAAGCTACCAATAAAAAAAATTGGCATTTAGAGGATGTTTCTCATCCTATTGATAGGGTTTTGTGGATTTTTGGTGCAAATTGGATGGTTTTAGTAATGACCGACTTACATGGGCATATGTGACTATTGTGATGATTCATATGGGATTTTTTTAAGTGATTGATGGTCTAAATGAAAAAAGGGAAACTTAACCTAATTTTTAATTTTAATGGTTGAGATCCTTATAAAAGTGATTTTTGTGTGTATTTATGCACTACTTGAAACTGTGTGTGAAAAGTGTGACCTAGGCGTGATATTATTTTAGGTAAAAAGGAATGTTTGATCCTTGACAAAGTGTGTGATAGGTTGAATAATCACATAAAGTATTTTTTAAGGGAATTAAGCTTTTATAAGTGAATAAGGTGTATTTGTGCAAGTTTGAAGACTATGGGGTTCTGATTCAAGGGTTTGAAAAAGTGTGACATTGAATTTGGACATTCATCACTTGTGGAAGTAAAAGAATCATAAATATTCATCATAATGTGGTTTACTGGGTGATTTTATTAAGAATTTAGGGTTGTATCCTCCTTATGAAGTTGGTTCTTCACAAAACTTGGGGTTAGTGCTCCTTGTAAGGTTGTAATCTCTTGACTAAATTAGGGGTTGGTGCTAACTTCACTGGGAATGGTATGCTCACATATGCAATTTGAAACATATCAATATTTAGGATTGTGTTTCAGTGTTTTTTCATCCCCGTTAATGGATTCCCACTTATATCTTGTTTCATTTTTTTTAGCCTGTCTCTTGTTCATATTTACATTGCATGTATGTTATTTGATATCTGTGATACAATATTAATGACTGGATAAGTGGTTTTCTGAAAATTTATAAGTAATTTGAAATAACTGATTTAATGCAATTTCTGTAAATACTAATTTGTTGTGATCTAGTCCATTTGCTTCCAATGATTAGGGTCATTTAAAACTGATAAGTAAATAATTTCATATCTTGAAATATACCCTAAGGAATAGAAAATGTGGTTTGATTCATGGTCCTCTAGTGCTTTTGAATTTGATTATGGACCATTAAAACCATATAGAAATTCATGAGGAAATATTTCTATCCTAGAAAATTTTCCATAACGTTAATTAATAAAGGACAAGTAAAAAATCCCTTAAAGATTTCTCTTTTCTAGTTCCCTATAATATATACCTACACACTTTCCAAAATTCTTTGGTAAACTAATGGAGGTCATTTTATGTCTAAGATGATCTTTATGAATCCATACCCTCTCAAATTTGACTTATCCTTAAGAGTAAGGTGTATCCTACAATAATGTTGTCTCATAAGTTACTCATTTTTCCATATAGATATGGTATGTGCATACATGATGATTAATTCCTCACATATCACTATATTCGCATGAAAAATATTTTAAGTGGGATTGCATAAATGTAAAAAACCCTGACTCTCTCATTTGTAAGAAAACGATTGATATTCAATGGTTTTCTAGCTTGTAATCACAATTTGATTGGTCTCTAGGTGGAAACAGTTGATTGAAGAAAATATATGCAAAAATTAGTTTAATGAACATATGTGTGGTTATAACACATATGCACATGTCACTTATTTCCTTCACCATTTGAGTCCATCATTGGAAATATTTGTTTAATTGAATGATAATGAATGAAATAATGTTAAGGTTTGGTATTGATTTGTATACCTTTATGCATTCAAAATTTTTATGTTGGATTTATTGTTAATCGAAATAATCAACTCTTCCTCATAATTATCACTTAACTCGTTCATGGAAATTTAGATTGTGATAACCATGTAAGGAAGAAACAACTTCTTTCATGTAATTTAACTAGGTTCATCTACCCAAAATGGTTAACTAAATACAAAGAAGGTTATGACATGGGGGCATAAAAAATACATTAGCACTTCAATCCATATGATATCATCATGTCCCCTAAGATACAACCTATAAGAGAAGCCATAATACCAAGCCAATTTATTCCTACACATTAGTGAGCATCCCTTATTATGATTTTTTGGCTTTAGTATCATAAATCCTACAATGGTATGAATCCCAAGATTTTAGGTTCATTTCAAAATATTTCAATCGATACCCTTTAAATTTTTTATGAAGTATAATCCCATTTTCAAAACTAGTAAAACTTGGTTGTACCCTTGATATTATGGACCTAAATGTATTAGAATATCATACATTCATAATGTTAATGCAACACCCACATCTTGATGTTATTAGTATGGTAAATTTTTCTATTAATATAGTTATCAACAAGAATTTGACATGTCCATATGTGGGAGGAAGGTGTTTCCCTACCAATCTCATGTTTTTCCATCCACTTGAATGGGAATTTAGGGTGTTATATTCCTGGCATTCAATATTTTTAACTAGTACAACTCCTTATGAATTGTATTAATTTTAGGAACATCCCGGTAGATTACAGAAGTTATTTCATGTTAAGAAATGTAAGTTATGAATATATCTCATATTTAATGTCTTATTAATTTTTGTATAAGTTACTTTCTCTTTTAGCCTCATAGGATATGGTATAATGATGCGGAGTCAGATGTTTTGATAGGTTTCTCATCATGCAACAAGTATTTCTTAAGAGACTCATTCAAGTCTTCTTTTTCACTGGTTATTTATTTAATAACCATTGAATAAGGTTGAGGTAAAGTCTTATCGCTTCAAAGTTGAATGTCATAACAACTTATAAAATTTAGAATAGTTAGATTTCATTATTACAAAATATAGAAAAAGAGTCCCTATTCAAAAAAATGTTAGAATAAAAATGGAATGAGAGGGGGGCATGAATCAGTCCTTACAATGAAAGCTTCAATTTCAGAACACACACAAATTAATAACCATTTATCCATTCATTTATGTTTGTATAACAACATACAACATGCATTCAATAAACCAAAAGTAAGATAAGTAACACCATAACACAAAATGTAAGTGGGAAAACCTTAAGGGGAAGAAAACCCACTAAATTTTTTTCTAATATTACACAAAAAAATACTCAAGTGAATATTACTCATCACAACATATTTATTTAATGAGGTGCCAACCCCACAAGGAACACCAACCCCTAAACCATTATTGATATTACACACAACAAGAGAGTTACATGAATATGAATCATCAAAAAATATTTTTATGAAGTATGACCACTAAAAATATGCTAATTCCATAGCTGATAATGATCAAAATATTCAGCTCAAAACTCTTCCAAACCCTTGTTCAAACCCTAGGTCATCAATTTGCACATTCTAGCTCTTTCTTCACTTATAAATAATTCAAAATCTTGCACACATAATTTATTATCTTCATCAACCTTTCACACACCTGATTAGATCTCAATTCATGCCCATACACCTATAAAACAACTTTCCCTAGGTCACTCCACTTGCACACACTTCAATAGTTTATAAAAGCACCAAAAACATGTTTTCTATATGCTTTTCACCTTTCAAACTTAGGCCCAAAATTTTTACCTCCATTTGGTTAGACCAATACATCAAGGGAACATTTAAAATCTGAATACAACAGCTACATATGACCCAATTATGTCAACCTAGCCAAAAACCCCATTACATGTGTCAAAAATGGCTCAAAACCCCATGGATACAATCTTAAAATTGCCCTAACATGAGTACCATCATTTTTCATGACCCATGAACCCTTAGTCATGATTAAAAGACCATAGAACATTCATACATGGTCTCAATTAATATCAACCAATCAAATTATTTCATTTACTGGGCCCAGTTTCCTTTACAATCTTCAAAATAGTTGTTTCCTTCACCCTTCAGCACCCTATAAACTTCATAATGCCACCAAAAGGCATATACTAAATTAAAACGTGCCATGTGACCACTAAAAATAAATGTAAGAACTTTACAAAAACTTATAATCATGTTCTTACATTTATTTTTAGTGGTCACATGGCACGTTTTAATTTAGTATATGCCTTTTGGTGGCATTATGAAATTTCCAGGGTGCACTAATATCACAATCCACCTAATCATCTTAGGAATCCACCTATAGCTCAAGTTATGGCCAAAATACTAGAACCTGTTGTTTGAAATCCCAACACTACCCTTTGACCAGTCAACCTATTTGAGATTCAAAACACTATGTACTTGAAATATAATCACACAAAACCACTTTTTACATCAATAAAACCTCCCGTAAATCACACACCATCAATTTTTGATACTCCTCCTTTTGAAAATCTTCTCCTAACACCTTCTTTAGAAACTACTATTTTTAGGTAGGGCATACCTATCACCATGACCTCAACCATAAATTTCTAGAAATACTAAGGAGTCCTATACAATATCCAATCATCAATTTTGCATTAAAAATGAAAACTAGGTCAGTATACTTCACCTTTTCCAAACTGCTCCTAGTTAGGGTTTAACTAGGGTTTTTGACATCTTTACCTTCATAACATTTATTCATAAAAACGTGACAATAAACTGACCTCATTATTTTTTTGAAAAGTTATAAAATCATCTTATAATCATATCTGAAATCCAAAATGTCCCATACAAATCAAACTATTCATAACGAGCATCAGAAGTTTAAATTCAAGCTTGATCTTCACCTATTCTTGACCATGTCTTACAAAATCAGTCATATCTGGAAAATAACACAACATGGGAACTGAATTTTTTTTGAGAGAACTATGACTCATCCTTATAACATATAAAATAATCATAACATTAGTTCCATGTCTTAATATCTCCAGTCACTCATACTTACTTATGCTTGCATGCTAGAGCCTCATAGTAACAACTAGGGCCAACTTAAATAATGCAAGAACTATTCATATAACCTCTAACAATTACCCAAAAAAACCTCATATGACATGATACACCTCATATCATACATCTATGAGCTCAAATGGCTCCTATCTACTTTGTCATGCCTCATAACTACTATACTTGCTCCCAATGAGCACATGTAACGTGGTGAAACACTTGTACCTACACTATAAAACTATTGTGAGTGCTCAATAACCCTAAAAGCCTTCTATAAACCATTTAAAAATTCTTCCCAAGTAACCAAGAATCTCACACTGCTAAATATCACCTCCTAGGCACTTGTATAGGCTTGCTAGAGCAAGCACACATCACTGAATATCATTGTAGTAGCTCAAACACATCTAAAATAGCATGTTAGCACCTCAAACAACATCATTGCATCATCCTACAATATCAATTTTGTCATTAATGTTGTTTTTCATTAATGAAAACACCTACTAGGACACCATGCCAATAAAAAAATAGTATTTGACACTAGTTGAGAAGGGATTTGTGATTGATTAACCTACTTTATTTGATTTTGTTGATTGTTATTATAAGGTATATCCATTAAGGATTTTTTGTAATGTAAAATTTCAAGGTATTTTACTTTATAAAAACCCATGAAACTTTTTTTCATTTCTAAAGAAATTTGGTCAAAATTGTCCCTTTACAAATATCAACTTGTGTAAAAGGGTTCAGGAGCCTCGGGTGGTTTCAAAAACCTTAACCATATCCATTGGAAATATTTTGGACTATATTGCATTATGGTATATTTATAATAATAATTTGGAAGCATTGGGAATGGAAACCTTTCATGAACTGTAAAACCTTGGTTCTAATGAAATGTCTTCAAGAGCTTCGGGTGGGTTTGGAAACCCTATCAGAAGTCAAATGAAATCTTATGAAGTTGCTCACGTGGCTCTAATATTAGTTTTTTCTTATTCATTGTAATTTTTATGTGGAAAAAACTCATCTACTACTTTGTTATGGCTACTTGGGCAATTATTTTGGATTTTTTATAAAAATAAAAAAGAAACAACTTTAAGCTTTTGTAAATTATTAGAATCAATTCATTTGATGGTTTCTAGTCAATATCATGTATCATACAACCTTGGAAGTCCTACTATTACTCTGAGAATTAATATTACACTATTCAATTCCTAATTAGATCCCTAGATGCACTTTTGGGAACTTTAGTTCCTCTTTGCAACCAGAAATTTTATGTTGGAACTTCTTAGTTCCAGTTTTTATTTAGAAATGTACCCAAGTTCCTTATGAAGGTTTACAATGTACTTTTTGGGACTTTTTGTGGTTTTGTGGTTCTAATTTGGTGTTAGCATGCACTTTTTAGAGCTTAAGTTCCTAATGGGAATCAAAAAAATTCTTTTCAAAATTAAACGAGTTCCAAGGTTCTAGTTTTTAGTTGGCTTTCACTTTTTGGAACTTAAGTGATTTTCAAGGTTCTAATTTTGAGTTAGGGTTACACTTTTTGGATCTTAAGTGACTTAAAAATTTTAATTTTGAGTTGGGTGAACTTTATTAGTTCATGTGTTTTAATTTTTCATTGAAACTCCACATTTTTCACTTGAGGTTCCACTTGGGAACAAAAAATGAACCCTATATTCCTCGTGAGGTTCAAAAATTCACTTTGTTTCCTTATGGGAACTAAAAGAGTTTTTTTGGAACTCTAATTTCCCTCTCCCAATAAAAAATTTTCCTCTAAAAAAAAGTGTGCCCAAAGTTCCCTATGACATCCAAAAGTGTGTTTTCCCTCAAAAAATCAATTTGAAATAATTTAAAATTCATCATAAACTCCTCAAATCCATTTTATAACAAAAAATCATTCTCCTTTGCTCCATGACCTAACCTCCAAGAACACATTTTTTTCTCATAATTAGTGACTGCGTGGATGCAATAATTTGAAATTTTGTCAATTTTCTCTCCTCCAAAACACATGGAATAATCTACCAGGTGAACTAATTTATTTTCAATCTCCACTTTGATTATCTATTGCAAATGCCATTTTTGACCTAGATTTTCTCAAAATATTTTTTCTTATTATTGGTGATACCATGATGCAAATATTGTGAAATTTTAACCATATATTGCCCTTGTGAATTCCTTTGTTTTGATTTATTTCTTGAATGATAAGGTACGGGATTGTATTATAAATTATAAAACCCATTTTTCAGTCCAAGCCTCATTTAAAAAATTCCTTGTGTAACTAGAACTTGCTTTACAATTTCCGTCTATTTCCTATGATATATCATTATAAAAATTGGTGAATCCCTTCCTTTTATTTATTTTTTAAATGGATCAATTCTCATGTGATTTATATATGTATTTATCTCATGGCGATTTAATCAATATTACAGATGAAAACATCATTAAAACCTCAATTTGTGCCCAAATAAACATAATTTTTTTTTACTTTTTTCCTAATGAATCAATAAGTCAAATTACCTAAAATTTGGAGAAAATGTTCCTATTAAAATAATATTAAATTTGATACATATCTTGCATGATGAGGTGTAGTATTTTTTGAGATATAGATGAATACATTTTTCATAGTATATTTTCCTCTTCATATGATTTTTCACTTTTTCCTTGATCGCAATGAGAGAATTGTCAAAAAAATGGAGTATCGCTTCTTCTCTCAAGAACCTTTTGAAAAAATCCATTCATGATTGGTTTGGATGAGTACTTCCTCCAAAGTGAGAACATCCATTTTTCAGCCAAAAACATCATTTAGGACCAGTGTAAACACCTAAAAATAAAGAAAATTTCATTTTCTAACCTAATCCATAGTGCACAAGAGGATTGTTGAGCATGAAACATCTAGTTAAATCAATTAAAGGATTTTATAATAAATACCATTTATTTTGTGTATTCTTGATCTCCTAACCATGCTACAATCATGAGATATAATAGGAAGTACTCATATTCTTGAAGAATATATTATTTATTCAGTTAGTGCTTGATTCTATATCACAAAGAGGAAGTTTTCCCATTCAAAGTATTACTATGTTTTTTTATTATAGGTACATGGTTTTGAAGGGACCATACCCTGCATTACAACCAAGATAAACATGAAAAAACATAGTGGTTTTTTTATAAGTGGGGGCCACACCCCAACCAAAAGCCTAAAAAGATAGATAAAAAGATAATATTACTAAGGCAGGGGCCAACTGCCTACAAGTAGCCTAACAACATCAAAACAACAACTCAAAAGTAGTAAAACAATTGTTGCACTGAGAACACAGAGACACGAAAGACACTAATTCACAATTTTTCTATACACCAGAAGTGCAACTTTGAGGGCCTTATAAAGATTCATGGATGCCCTGACATTAGGGTCTGAATTTGTCTCTTAAATGAAATTCTTAGTGATCCTTCCTCTCTTCCTTTTTTATGCAGGAATCCCACTAAATTCATTAATCTAGTTAATATGGACCTGGAGGAGATCAAGAAATGCTCTATGAATGGCTAATTGATTATTATATTTTTCCTCGAGTTCTTTAATTTGACTAGAAATTGATTTCACTTCCTCTTACAAGTTGGTAGTGGAGGTAGTGTCTGTGGTGATATTGCTACAAAACACCTTTTCTAGAAGAAAATTTACATTATCTTCAATCGATTTCAAAGCATCTACTTGATATTTAAAATTTTCAAGTATAGTAGAAGTTATCTAAGTACTAGGAGTATCATGGATAATCACCATATGGATTTCCACTGCAATTACCTCCTTGTCTTTCTTAGTACTTTTGATAATTTAATTAACAAGTGGGGGTTCACATACAGGATCACGAAAGCTAGGATTCTTATATCTAATACAGTGATGTTGGGGGAGGAGGAGTTAAAGGGTGGTCAAGGTCATTTGAAATTACATCAAGAATGAATTGATGAATAAGGAATATGACTCCCTAATGCAGTGGTAGCACTCACATATGGTCTTGAACCTCTAAACCATATTTTTCCAAAGAATGCAAAATTTAATAAGGTAGAAAGACCTTTGATTCTCTCTTGAAATGGTTAAGAAGAACCAAATGATGCAAGGGAAGAGTGGAGAACCTACCTTCTATCATTATTTAATGAACCACCATATAGGAAACTTTATCAAAAGGTTGTGGAATCGAAGAGTAGTCGATGCCAAAATGTTCTATTTTGATTTCTTCCCCATCGTCGAAGAAAATTCTGTCCTCTACATCCTTATCAAACTTATTAAGAAAGAACTTGTTGCACTTCATACTGAAGCTGATGATGAAGGAAATAAAGTGATCTGAAATTTTAAAATATTTTCCCTTGAAGTTGACATTTCCATCTTTCTAATTAGTTACAAATTATAGAGAGATATGTTTATCATAACCCCTAATTTATTGTATGAAATTTATTAAACTACCAATATTGAGGGATTCAAAAAGTTCAACATTTTATTTCCATTGGGGGTCAAAACTAGTTTTACTGTTCATGTTGGCCCTCCCATCCTGGATGGAGTTGGTGATAGAGCTATTTCAGACTGGGTGGCAGCAACAATTAATCCTATTGACAACAATTAAGAATCTTAGATACTTGACTTCTTCCGTGATAAATCCTGTCTCCTTTCTCCAACCCTATTCTTTAATGAAAATTCCCTTAGGATTCGAGGCGAGGATTAAATAAAAATTAAATCTAATCTAATGCAAGTAGCAAGGAATGGATTTCCACATGTGCATAGGTTGTTGCCTAAGTTGTAATGATGGGTTGTGTGGTATCTTCATTAATGATAATAGAATGAGCTACGCAGGGGAGGTCCTTATCATCATGCCACTCTCTATAATTATTCATGTGGACACCTACATTAACAAGTGCATCGGTGGCACTATTTCTCTCCCTATACACATGTTGAATGATAATATTAAGACCAATACAAATCTTATTAGCTTAATTAATGAAATCACTAATGGTCCTATTGAGTGTTTGGGTTCCAATGAGGTTACTAATGATATTCAAAGAATCTCCCTCCACAATGAGATTCTTTACATTAAGAATCCTATCAATTTTTATTCCCTAGAGAGCAATAAGGGCCTCAACAAAGTGATTAGATTGTTTATCCATGGGGCCTGCATAAACAATAATTAGTTGACCTTGTTCGTTTATAATGAGACATCCTCCACCAAATGCCCATGGGTTTCCTTTAAAGACACCATCAAAGTTCAACTTATACCATCCATGTTTTGGGGAAATCCACTAAAAAAGAGATCTGTTAGTGTTGGGTAAGGAAACTGAAATCTGTTGAACATTAATATTCCAGGAATTTTAGTATATCTCCTCATATTTAGGATACTATTATTTTTTGGGGGTTTTAAACTTCAAGATGTTTTCTTTTTCTGTAACTATAATTTCATTTAGAATACTTTTGATAGTTTTGTTGGTATCTCTAAAGGTAAGAGAGTTGATATCCTTCTAAATTCTCCGAATAGTATAAGGTAAGATATGTCTCCAAATCATTTGAATAAAATTATGTTTGAAAGGAGGTTGCCATTGAACCCAGGCCTAAATGATGTCATCAAGCAAAGACCAAACAATACAAAACATGTTGAAACTAAGCTTCCAAAGAGCACCAACTACAGGGTAGTACAAAAGAATATGATGGATGGTTTCATTATCATTTTTACAATGGTAACATCTATTGGGCATGGTGTCCCCCATTTTGATAAGGTTATCAATGGTTAAGATTCTCTTATTCAAAACTATACAAAGGAAGTGGTTTATTTTCGGGGTGGGTTCTTTGAACTAGATCTTTCTCCAAAGAAAGTTGCAAATAGTTTCATTAACATACAATTGATAACCTTATCTAACTGTGTAGTTACCATCAAAAGAGTGAGACCATATAAATTCATCCTTGGCTTGTATTTGGCTGATAGATATATTTTTGAGAATTTTTTATAGGTCTAAAAGAAGATATTTTTGATCTAGAATAACAAACTCTATATCTCTCCAATGTAGTTTACCTTAAGTATCTGAATATATCCACTGACAAAAAAAATTGGATGGTACATGCTTTTATTAAACCAGAGCTATGAATTGGAGTGGTGGAGGAGGACTTCCTCAAAATTATTAATATGTTACCACTAATCATTCTCATGAATATTTGATACTATATAATAAAAGAAAGCTCATGGTGTGATTTTTATTACCAACTCTATGGCATGTGTGATATTAGTGCTTGTTTCTTGATGATTTCAAGATAAGTGTTTACTTATATGGCAGATAAGAGATCATACTTGTGAGAAAGAGTTGATTTTTTTATTCTACCATTTCTCAGAAAGATGAAGATTAAAAAGAGAGCTTTCGAGGCATGAAAAAATTTGATCATTCTAGATAAGATGTGGAGCATCATTTATAATTCCAAAAAAAGATGTGTTATGATCACAGAAGTAGTCAAGGAAGATCCTATTCAATTACAATAATCATCTCCATAATGAAGGAAGAGCAGAAATTATTCCCAGATCATCTTCTTTTGATCACACCTTCTCTCTCTTATTTTCTCTCTAACACTCTATTTCTCCATTGAGAAATAAATTTTGTAAAAGTGAATTTTGTCACGTAAATTTTATATTTCTTCATTAAAATTACACTTTAAGTTGAAAAGTCACATGGGAATGAGAAGATTCACTAGTTTTGGCTATAAATTGGAATGCACTCTCCATTCTAAAAGATGAGATTTTTCTCTCTCAAAAATGTTATATTCTTCTCATTCTTACATTTGATATTTTCCTCCATTCTCATCTTGTCACTTAGTTGAGAACACATTAGCATTTTTTATAAGTTGAAGGAATTTTTTCCTTATTTTTGGAATGAATATATATTGATAAGGATTTTTTATTTATCATGTATTATCCTATTATGATGTTGTGTTGTGTTTTCTAGTTTCTCCAATTAAAACTAGAATAACCTCTGAATTATAGTTTTTTATTAAGGATAAAGGTTTTTTCCCTAGGAACCTACCCAGTTACATAGAGACTTTAACCTAGATATACAATGAAAACCAAAAGATACCAAAATAAGACTATAACAACAGTTCAGTCAGCCAACAACACAAAAATAGTAAAATTAAAGACAAAACACAATAAAAATGCAACATATTCATAGCATAAACACAAAAATGGCCCAGTAAAATCTCTAGGAAAAAGAATCCAAATAGAGCTACTTCATGATCTTATAAAATTTCTTCTTCAAACTATCTAACCCCCTTTTGATTTCTCTAACTGTAGTCTCTTTCTTGATTTTCTCCTTTCCTTGACTATCATCTATCTGGTTAGTAATGAGGGAAATAAAATCAATGGTGTCTCTTGAGTATGGAAAGAACATCACAATGCTTAACCCTTAGATTTTCTAGTTCCTTTTCAATCTTTGTGACCATATTGAAAATGTCCTCCACCAGCTTCTTGTCAATATTGTCTCCATCATTTTCTAACCTACTGGACTTATGTCATCTTATCTATGAGTTGTTTTAACTCTTTTCTGATCTAGGTGATCTTTTCATCGTGGGAGTCAAGCTTAGTTCTAACACCTCATAGTCACCATAATTTGGAGGAGTTTACAATTCCTTCTTACCCAAAGAACTAAGACCAAGAATTTCCTCTCCTTCACCATGAATAGGGGAAGGGAGAATTACATCTTAAGAATAAGATTTAAAGATGTTTTTTCTTATTGGATTTATCCAAGGTATGATCACTAGGTCTCTTTCTAGAGGAAGGGACAGAGGTAGGTGGGTTGGAGGTGGGAAAAGTGGAAGAAGTGGGGGTGACAGAAGGATTACCAGTGGGGGAAGGGAAGATTATTGAGGGTGAACAATGGAGTGTTCAAAGAACTTATAAAACATCAAAATAATAACATTGTGTAATGGGTAAAACATTTTACCTCATTTCACCATATTAATAGATTGTTTTAGTTAATATAATATGATAAAAGGGAAATTAATGGAGCATATCCTCCGAGAGTGGTTTAAGAAGACTAATTAGAAATGAGGTATTACCTTAAACCTTCCTTCAAGAGTGATGAATTTCATCACAAGAAGACCCTACGTATTGAAAGGTGGAGGAAATGAGTCTCTAAAGAAATCCCTTTTTGTGTACATGATAGACTCGTCATTGGCCAAGAATTTTTTCTCCTACACCACAGTGTAAAATTTTTGTTTAAATAATTTCAAACCCTTCCTATGTAAACCATTCACCCAAACAATGATGTCCTCTATAATTTAAGAATCCTTGACTTTGTAGGAGGCTTTCCTATCATTCCAATTTTTAGCAAATTATTTGGAAATATGCAGGTCATGCCCTTTAACCCTTTCGATAAAAGTGTTAAAACCACCTTTTCCTAAAATATTCCAAATCTCTACATTTTTTCTATTCATCAATGCTAACAAGTTCAACTCAGCATCTCTCACTTCTCATGTTTATAATTAAATTCCAAGAAGAATGCAAATAACTTAGATATTTAGAATAGATGCCAAAAACTTTAATGTATTGAATAGTAAAAAGGTGAGATTTTATAGTCAGAGTCTTAATCTTCAACATGAGAAAAATGGTTGTCATGACATAATTAAATTTCTTGCTCATTATTGATTATACTTATGGTATTATATGTATGGGTCTCTTTAGCATGCCACACTTGAAAATCATTCAAATTCATGCCAATATTTTCCATCATATCAGCGAGTTTGTTACCTTCACAGTATGTGTTTTGAATTATATTATTAGGGAAGGTGTTGAGGATTTGATTAGACTCTATGATAATTTGATATTACAAATTACTTGGTTAATTCCTTTAAGGAAATTGGTGATGTTAAAAGAATACCCATCAATGATTAAATTTCTATTACCATGCTCTCTTACAAACCTTATACCCCATAATACAACTAAATCCTCCAAATAATGATTTGACTTAATCCGCATATTACCCACACAGAGCCTGAAAATATGACCTTTCTCATTCCTAATACATCTGCCACCTCCAAACTTGTTTATATTCCCCTTGTATGTTACATCATAATTATGATTTATCTAACCTATAGGAGGAGGATTCCATTTTATATAATCCATGTTGATGATATCTCTCTACTGAATATTGACATTCCATTTCCCCAAAATTTTATTGTCTTCCTAACTTTGGTGAATCTTCTTAGGAGTCCTGAAAGTGAAGACATCCTTCCTAATTTCCTCCACTAATAAATTTGAATTTTTGAGAAGAGATGACTTCTTATCCTAAAAAATTACAGAGTTTAAGGTTTTTCAAATAGTATAGAGGATATGAAGGAAAGGTATACTCCACAATTTCTTAACAACCAAGTGTTTAGAAGGGAAATTCCATTGTTCCCAATTAATCAAGATAGAATCAGGAAAGGTCCATTTGATTCCCATGAAATTGAAGAAGAAGATCCAAACATAAGTAGTAAAATAACAGTGGATGAAAAGATAGTTAATAAATTCCTCACTGCATTTGCAAAGGATGCATCTATTGAGTTAATATTGGCCCCTCTTCACCCAATTATTGATTGTTAGAACTTTTTTTTGAATCAATAACCAAAAAAATGTTGATTTTGGGGATTAGATACTTGATCCAGATTTTGTTCCAATTAAATTGAGTGGGTTTCACCTACAAAAATCAAATAACTAGACTTGATCGAGTAAGAGAATTTAAATGAGACTTCCCAAATGATTTCATCCTGGTTCTCCACTTGAGAATTGTGGTGATTTTTAAGAAGATTTTGAATCTCCTTGATACCTTGAATATTTAACAGTGAGGTTCCATCCTAATGAATCTGAATGCAATTGTTATTAATAATGTAGTCAATCACATTATCTCCAATTTTATTTTTAAAATGTTCATATAATTGGGATCCCCCTTCTGTATTTTGGAGAGGCATGAATATGATGTATTTGTCTTTCTAGAAGGATATTTTCTTGTCATTCCCAAGTTTCTATATGTTACCTTTAAGAAGAATAATCCTACATCTGGAAAGAGAATTCCAAAATGAAGAGCCAGAGGGAATCTCTTTCTTAGAGATCCAATCAACATATTTTTCTGACCCAAAGTATATATTTCTAACAATAGAGGTCCATGGAACACCTAATATTTTTAATTCCGATCCCTCCATACTTTTTTAGTGAGGAAAATATGTTCCCAAGACACCAAAGGAATTATATTATTTTATTCAACCTTTGATTAAATAAACCTCTTTTGAATCCTTTCAATTTTTTCAATAATCACACTAGGAATAATAAAAAGAAACATTAGATAAATGGGAAAATTCTAGAGAGTAATCTTAATGAGGATGAACTTACTAGCTTATGAGAGGATTGTTCATTTCCAACCTGTAAGTTTTATCTGAAATCATTCCAATAATGAGTTTTAATCCTCCATGGGTACCTTATTAATGAATAGGGGCATCCCTAGATAAGAGGAGGATAACTTATTGATGTTGCAACCCATAATTTTTGAGATTTTGATCTGTCTATATCCTGGAGTGTTGAGGAAGATGACATAGCTTTTTTTTAAGTTTATGAGATTACCCAAGACTTCTTCATAATATTTTAGAAGATATTTAAGTCTCCTATCTTCCACCACTGATGTCATCATTTTGATTAGATAATTTGAGAGTATATAAGGATGGATTAAAACCTTCGAGGTATCTAGATAGGATAACAGTAATATTCCTCCTACTAAGACTTTCTGCCATTAGAATAAATAAGAGAGGAGAGAGGGTTTCTCCTTGAAAAATACCTCTACTACTATTAAAAAATCATATAGGTGCCACATTAATAAGAATGGAAAACATTGGGGAAGAGATAAAAGTCCTCAATATTTTCCTGAAGTGATCATTAAAGCCAAACTTCTTGAGAACTTTATCTAAAAACCTCCACGAGGCTCTATCAAAGGATTTGTTCAAGTTAAGCTTAACAATCATGCCTTCATGTTTGTTTTTATCCATATAATGGATGGCCTCATACACAAGAATAATTCCATCTTGAATTATATTCCCTTTGATAAACCCTTCTTCTTAGTTAGAAATTATCCCAGGAAGAAGCAGTTGAATTCTACAAGCCAGATTTTTAGTAAAGATCTTGTAGAGA
The DNA here is from genome assembly GCA_019776745.2 of Taxus chinensis. Lineage (NCBI taxonomy): Eukaryota > Viridiplantae > Streptophyta > Pinopsida > Cupressales > Taxaceae > Taxus > Taxus chinensis. The sequence continues at coordinate 36,851 of JAHRHJ020003799.1, read as the reverse complement.
ATGTTAGAAAGACTAAAAAAACTAAAGTTTTTAAATTATTTATCCCCTTTATTTTTAGGGATCATAAAAATAAATTTATTATCAGTATCCTTAATGATTTTACCATTTTGAAGGAATTCATTGATTGCATGAAGAATATCATCCTTGCAAATTTCCCAGTATCTCTGAAAGAAAATTTACAGAAAACCATTAGATCCTAGAGATTTGTCCCCTTCTATTGGAAAGGCCATCTTTTGGAGCTATGCGATGGTTTTTTCCATTAATTTCTTAAAACTATTTTGATTAAATAAGTATGAAGTGATGTCATATGTTTTCCTCATCTTATAATAAGTCCCTCTTAGAGCTCAAAATTATAGCCATCCTAAATCACAAGAATCTAGGGCTTTTAGGCAACATGGGACTGTCTCCAAGTTGTGGGACTTGAACTGAGACAGACCTCCGGAGAAGGACGGCTTCCTCAGCTTATTTCTACTGCTAAACTACTCCTAGGAATTGAAATGCAACTATCTAACTCTACTCTAACATTCCAAGGGACCCAGGGTGAGAAAGAGATGCATAAAACATAAATCCTACACTACAGAAGGCGATAACACCAAAAATACGGGTAAAGATACCTCTGCAAGAGAGAAAATGGGATAAAACGATGATGAAGAGGGTAGAAACACTAGCCACAGTTCAAAATAGCACTTAAATTCCCATTTTCACGATGCACAATAGATATAAATTCTGGAACAACACACACAACATACCTGTGAGTGAATGAAAAGGCAAAGAAAGTGCAATGAAACACCAGCTAAGGCAGAACGAGCCACAAAACCTGTAATTTTATTGCTTGAAGATTATGCACAAATCATTACAATGATGGTGTAAACGCATTTACAGAACCGTGATCCAAGTCATGCAACTCTAGAACACTTGTGCAACACTAAAATGATGCCCTCGTATTCCCAAAGTATCCAACATTACAACTAAACATCATTTTATAATATATAGAAAAATAAGAGAAGAAGAAGAGGAAAATAGAGGGAAAGTCGAATTCTTCCTTCCACTCACCAACCACTTTCATTAAATTCGCTGAAAAAAGCCTAGGCATCTCTGAAAATCCATTTCCCCACCCTTTTGCCTTGCTGGAGAAGAAATGGGCGCCCACACTACATTAAATTCTGGTGGCTGCAGCCACCTGAAGTAGTACTTTTGCATGTTGGAGACATTTTCCTCTGTTCTGCCCAACTACCGCCATTTGAATTGAGAAATATCAGATTCCATTATTTCATAGAGGAGGTTGAAATTTCTCCCAATGATATAAGATTTACAAAAATCAGATCATTGGATCAAAACTTTATATCCATTTTTAGACCTCCATGCGGAAAACTACTAGTTTTCCTTTGATGCAGCATTATGCTTTAGGCTTCCAACGGATTTTAGACATTTCTACGGTCTCGCGTATGTTAGGCTAGATTCTGTAGATCTCTTGCTAATGTACCCGTGGCTTTCTCTTTGTAGTGTGGCTTGTCTTCTTCAACCTATGGACTTTATCAGGTTTTTCACTTTGATCCGCGGCTTTCATCTAGCATAGCATGTCTTTAGACTTCCATTCTAGACCCCTTTTCACTCAACCACCTTTGTTGAGTTTTGCTCTAAATACCTCCCATGGTTTACTCTATACTTAGGCGGCTTGTGTTAAAACTTCTAGCGACGGCTCATTAAATCTTCCGCGGCTCTTTTATATCCTCCGCAGCTTATCAATTTCATTGAATATCCAAGTTCTCAGTCCATATTGTCCAAGTTGTTCAATTTTTGCAAGGGTGCAAAAATGGACAACATTTTTGGCGACTCACAGGGAATATCTGCCTGCTAGATGAATTGATTAGTGGCCTTGCAGCATCCATTGGGCATGGAGTCAACCTAACAAACTTGAAATTTGAGATCTAAACTGTTGAACTTGGATTTGAATTCCCAAATCTAATTTTAGTTGCTTTGCATTTGATTTTCTGAGATGATTGCAATTGATCCTTGACACCTTGAATTCCTCTCCCAAAACGTGACCTTAGAAATGAAAATTGTGCACAAGAACATCTTCAAGCAATAAGACCGTGCAAAGCACTTAGGGAAAGAAACCTACACTACTAACAAGACAATGTGCTGAGAGCACTTGGAAGAATTGAAAGATAATCTACTATGTACAAGATGCAATGAAATATCGTAATGAGAGGGTTTGAGGTGAATCCCATTAACTAGGATTTGAAACGCATTCCCATCAAGATCAGATAACTCAAATGAGTTAGCCACCTTGCAAAGCAGTAATGGTGTATGGTCCACTCCAGATCGCATCAAACTTGGGTTTAGCTCTATATGCATCCCATTTTAGGACCAGATCTCCAACCTTGAATGTCTGATCTCTAGCCTTCCTGTCAAACCACTGTTTGGTTGATTTCTGATGTTGTTCCAATTTGGCTATGGAGGAATTTTCTTAAATCTTCAAGTTCCACCAACCTCTGTTATTCGGATTTCCCTTTGATCTATGCACCTTCAAATTCCAGCTGTTGAGCTAATTCAAGCGTGAGGGTAATTCCAGTGACAAAGGAAAATCTTGCTTCTTTTCCATATACCAGTTTGTATGGGGAAGTTCCAATATCTTTCTTCACTGTTATCATGTCCGCCCAGAGAACATTTCTCACCTTTGTGTGTCATTTCCTATGATTGATGTCCATTGTCCTCTTCATGATCTCTGATTAAATTCTTGTTAGTAGATTATACCAATCCATTACCTTGGGGGGTAATAATTTGAAGAAGTTCTTAAGATAAATCCCAAGATCAAGAGCCCAATTAGAAATTTTAGATCCTAAGAAATATTTTGCATTATCAGAAATAATAGTCTTCAAGAACACCAAACCTTGTAACAATTTCTTCAAGAAAGCCTAGGATAGACTGATTCAATGTGCCTCTTCCTTCAATGGCGCGGAGTCTGTCCACCTGGTGAAATAATTTGTTGCTAATTAAAACCCATTTGTGGCCAGGCACTAGATGGAGGATTGATCATGCCAATGAAGTCAAGACCCCATTGTGAAAATGGACTGATCTATCCTAAATTGGATGAAGTGGGAGAGCCAACCAATCTTTTCTTTCCAGTGAAGAGTCAGCACATTCCTTGCATTTCCTCACCCATCTGTGAGCATCCACGAACAATGTAGGCCAAAAGTATCCTGCTTTTATGATTTTCATGGTTGCGGTTTTAATAGAGAAATGTCTTCCTGAAAAACCATAATGCAACTCGGTAATAGAACCTTTGTCACATTACTCCTCCTTCAATGCACATGAGCAAGCACTCCACCAATATGTCTTTTAAACAAATTGTCATTAATCAATGCATAGGGAGCATACCACAGCCTCAGATGTCTTCTTTTTTACTTGTTTAGACCAAGAGGGTATGCACCGCTAGACAAAAATTTAATCATATCAACAATCCAACTATGATCATTAAATACATTTCTATCATTTTGTTGTCATTCAACATTACTTGAAGGCTCTTCATTTATGAAGGAAGTCTCTTAGTGATCAGTAGCTTCTAAAGCCAACTGCTCACAAAGTTTCCTTCCTCTTGCTAGTTTCGTGGACTTGATAGCCATGTCATATTCCATAATTTTAGTCATGCATCCAGCTCATTTCTCGTTGATTTCTGCTCACATAATGAAGTCTCTGAATGTGATACCAAAACTTTAATGCGATTAGTAGAAATCATGCTTTTAAATTTCTTCAAGGCTCTCATGATGGAAAACACCTATTTTTCAAGGTGGTTATACTTGAGCTCATACTTCTTCATTGCTTGACTGAAGAAGGCCACTAGCTACTCTAGTCCCTGAATATTTTGTTGAGTTAAAACCATGGCAATACTAGATTCAGCCCCATAGGCATATAAGATGAAATATTGGGCATAATCAGGGTTGATCGATGTAGGATCTTGAGAAATTTATTTTTTTATCTTATCAAATCTTTCCATCCCCTCTACGGTCCATTTGAAAACTAAATCCTTTCTAAGCATGAGAGTAATAGGCCTTACCAAACCTACAAAGTTCGGAATGAAATTCCTCAAAATATTTATTTTCCCAAGGAATGACTGCACAACCTTCTTATGAGCTAGCAAGGAAAGATCTAGGATGGCTGAATTTTTTTCCAGGTCAATAGTAATGCCCTCCTTTTAAATAACGTTCCCAGAAAACTTACCCTTGGGGAATGTAAAGTTACATTTCTTGGGGTTAAGAGATACCCAAAATTCCATGCATCTCTCAAATACCTTATCTAGGTGCAAATGAGTAGGAACTGTTGCAGGACACATGGAACCCTCGGATCAAGGTGGTGCAGGTAAGGGGAACCATGTCTAGTACAAGAAAGGAGGTAAGACTTCTCTTTCTACCTCATAATATGCTTTGGTTGGAAAATTTTATGGATCAAGACCAAATGTGGAATGGTTTCGGGAATGGGTGAAATGGAAGTGGAACCCGAAGGGATCAATGGAAATTGCTTCCTATGTGAATGGGTTTTTTATCATTAATCTTTCAAATTCAGAGGACTGTAAAAACATCTTGGTTGGAGGTCCTTGGTTTATGGGTAGATCAAGCCTTCTGATCCAAAAATGGAGCCCAGGTTTTGATCCATTTAAGGAGAAACCAGATGAGTTTCCTGTATGGGTAAAACTTCCTAGGTTACCAATGGAATTTTGGGAAGAAGAGATCTTAACAGCCATTGTAAATGCTATAGGATCTTTGGTGGTGTTTGATCCAGTTACTAGGGAAAGAATGAGGCTAATGTATGCTTTTTTCTGTGTTATTGTTCCTGTGGGTAATTTGTTGAGAAAGGAAATAGAACTTAAATCAAAGTTTGGTGAATGGATTCAGAAGATAGAGTATGAAGCTTCTCCTTTGTTCTGCTAGAAATGTAGGTGGATGGGACATGAGCAGAGATAGTGTAAGGAGGGTAAGAAAGGTAAGCATACTTGGGATAGAAAAGAAAAGGAACCAATGAGAGAAGAAGGAACCAGTACGTTACCTCTAAATAATTTTTCTTCAAACAATTTTCATTTGCTACAAGTAGAGGAGTTGGAGGAAGTTGTAAATCAAGAAAATATGAAACTAAAAATGGATTCTCAGATTAAATATTGTAAGGTTATGGATGGTTTGGATTAGGAGCTTGAAGGAATTGGGTCTCAATACCAAAAGGTGGAGTTGATTGTGGAAGGTTTGGGTGTGAAGGATCAACAACCTAGTCAGGAAGGTTTAGATCTAAATTTTTTGGATCTACCAAAACAAATGAATCCTTTTTAAAGGAAGAGCAGGAGTTGTCTCTGGTTGAGGAAGTTCCTTGATCTCTAAATTTAGATAGGATTAAGGAGGTGTTGGAAGAAAAGAGGGTAAACATAAGAAGTGCTCAGAAGCAAGACAAAGTTAAAGCAGATTGTGGGAAAGCTCCTGCAAGAAAAGGAAATACATCAAATAGGGATAAAAGGGAGAAAACAATGGCTAAAGAAATAGATTCAGGAAGACAACACTCCATTGAGGAGAGAATTTCACCAAATAAATTGAGATGAAGGTTATTTCCTGGAATATAAGGGGTTTAAATAACCCTAATAAACAAATTATTTTATCATCTTTTAGGAAAAGGAATAAGCCTGATATTTTATTGATTCAAGAAACTAAGATGTCTAAAGAAAAAATGAGTGAGGTACAAAATAAATTTTGGTTTAGATCTGAGCTACAGAGTGTATCTTCAGTGGGTGCTTTTGGGGGTTTGGTGAATTTTTGGAATCAGAATGATAGAGAAGGGATTTTGATTTTCAAGTCTCAGTATCATGTTGCTATCTTGTTTAGAGAGAAGTAGGATGGGTCTGAGTGGATTTGTTCAAATATTTATGCTCCCAATTCAGCTGTTGAAAGAAGAAAACTTTGGATGGATATTGGCCAATTTTGAAGCCAATTTAAAGAGTTAAATTGGTTAATTGGAGGTGATTTTAATACTCCATTGTGTATGGATGATAAAAAAAGGTGGTTTAGGTGTCTACAGTGATAGTATGGGGGACTTTGCTGACTTCATTGCAAACTATAATTTGGTGGATGTTGAGTTGAAAGGATCTCCTTTCACTTGGTCGAATAGGAGATTGGGGGAAAATCTGATTCAAATTAAATTGGACAGGTTTCTCATTAATTTATCCTGGTTACAACATTTGGATGTGTCCTTGGTGGCTTTACCAAGAATTAGATCTGATCATAGTCCCATTTTCCTTCAAACTGGTGTAAGTAATGGTGTAAGAGGTAGGCCATTTAGATTTTTTAAGATGTGGTTGCAACATCCTAGTATCGAGGAGGAGATTAGGTCAAGTTGGAAAGTTGTTGTTAAAGGTAAACCTATGTTCAGGCTTGTGGAAAAATTAAATAATGTTAAAACGAGATTGAAAGTCTGGAACAAAGAAACATTTGGGAATATTTTTTCTCAAAAAACTGAGATTAGTGAAGCATTAAAGAAGTTGGAGGATGATATTGTCAACAAAGGTTTGCAAAAAGAGTTGAGAGATAAGGAGAAATTCCTTTTGATGGAATATCATAATTTAGAAGCTAAAGAGGAGGCTTATTGGAAACAGAACTCTCATGTTCTGTGGTTAAAGGAGGGTGACAGGAATACAAAGTTTTTCCATCTTACTGCATCTATTCATAAGAGCAGAAACACTATTTTGGAATTAGAAGATGGAAGAGGAGTTAGATTAAAGAATCAGGGTGATATTTCATAGGAATTTGTTAGTTTTTTCTCTTAGTTATTAGCTGCAAGAAGGGAACCTGATATGGGTAAGGAAAGTGATATTGCAAATATTTTTCAATCTATAATTTCTCATCAAGATAATGTTGAATTGATCAAAATCCCAACTTATGAGGAGATATCTACTATATTTTTTGATTTGGAAGGGGATAAATCACCTGGCCTCGATGGTTTTCCTGCTCTGTTTTTTCAATCCTTCTAGGAAATCATTCATAAGGATGTGGAAGAGGCTATTCAAGATTTCTTTAAGTATGGTAAGATTTTGAAGGAAGTTAATAGTAATTTTATTTCTCTTGTTCCTAAGGTGCATGGGGCTGAAAAAGTGACTGATTTTAGACCAATAAGTCTATGTAACATGGTCTATAAGATAATAACTAAGATTATCTCTTTAAGAATTAAAGGTTTGTTGGAACATTTTATTTCATCAAATCAGGGAGCTTTTGTGGAGGGTAGACAAATTTTGGATAGTGTGATAACTATTCATGAAGTTGTTCATTCGGTGGATGTTTCAAAAAGGGTTGTTATGATGCTTAAAATAGATATGAATAAAGCCTATGATAGAGTGTCATGGAGATCTCTTAAAATAATTCTTGAAAATTTGGGTTTCCATAATCATTTTATTGATTTGATAATGGAGTGTATCTCTACTCCGAAGTACTCAATTCTGGTCAATGGGAAATCTGAAGGTTTTTTCTCATCTAGAAGGGGGTTAAGGAAAGGGGATCCTCTTTCTCCCTTTCTTTACATCATTGTGGTAGAGACTTTAGGAAGACTGTGTGCTGACTGTAAATTGAAAAATAAGTTGCATGGGTTAGTTATTTCTAATGGTCTAGATCCTATATCTTTACAATGATTTGTTGATGATACTTTCCTTTTGGGTAAGGAAACTCAAGCGGAAAGTTGTGGTTTTTAAGGAGGTCTTACAAGATTTTGAGGAGGTTACAGGTCAGCTCATTAACTTTAGGAAAAATTTTGTTCTCTTTTTTAATGTAGATGTTGAAATTCAAAAAACAATTGTTGTGGTTTTGGAGTTTCCTATTCAAGTGTTTCCATGCTCTTATCTTGGAATGCCTTTATTCAAAGGAAGGATGCAGTTGGAAAGTTGGAACCCATTGATTATGAGGTTTCAAAAAAAATTGGCAACCTGGAAAGGAACTTTGTTATCTCAGGAAGGTAAACTCCAATTACTTCAAAGTTGTCTTCAGAGTATGGTGGTGTATTTGATGTCCCTGTTCAAAATGCCAGCTAAAATTAGACAGATTATTACTTAGATTCAGTGAAGGTTCTTATGGTCAGGAATGAAATCAAAAGATAGAATTATGTTGGTGGCATGGGAAAAAGTTACCCTTCCAAAGTATGCTAGTGGGTTGGGATTGAAAGATATCAAAAGTATGAACTTAGCCCTTATGGCTAAAATTGGTTGGCATTTGGAGCATGAAGATGGCTTATGGGTTAGAATTCTTAAAGCTAAGTATTTATATTTTGATCAAGCTTCTTTTGTCTCTAATGGTGCTCTTCCAGATGGATCCTTTTTTTGGAATGGTTTGGGAAAATGTAGAGATATTTTGTTGAAAGGTAGTAAATGGTTAATTGGAAATGGTACAAAAATCAGATTTTGGGAAGACTGGTGGTTATCTGAGGCTCCTTTAGTTAATCAAGTTCACTGGAGAGAAGTGGCAGTTCACTTTCCATTGGCCATGGGAGATTGGATTAGAGATTATTGGGAGAGATCTGATTGGGGATGGGTTTGGAAAGAATTGGATTGGGAAGGGGGGATGAAGAATTTCAGGAAAGAATTAGAATTTTAAATGCTAATCTTAGAGGATTACATATACCTGTTTTCCAGAAAGAGGATGAGTTGATATGGTCTTTGACAAAGGATGGTATGTATTCGGTTAAAACTGGGTATGGTATAGCAAGAAATTGTCCTCCTCCTTAACCGTTTTGGAAAAATTTATGGGATAAGAATCTTACTCCAAAGGTTAATTTGTTTCTGTGGCATGTTGTCCAGAATAAAATTTTAACCATTGATAATTTACATAGGTGAAAGGAATGATGATCCCTAACTGGTGTGTTTTGTGAAAAAATTATAACGAATCCATTCAACACCTCTTTCTTCATTGTCCTTTTTCTATAAGGGTTATGTTTCATATTATGAAAGTCTTCTAGACTTTGTGGGTCTTTCTGGAGACTTTTGATGACTGGTATAGGCAATGGATAAGTCCTTTTGTTTCTTTAAGTCTTTCTAAGGCTTGGAGTTTTGTGGTGCCTCACTTTTTATGGGGGATTTGGCTTGAAAGGAATGGCCAAATTTTTAGGGATAAATAGAAAAACTCTTTGAGGGTGGGGAGTGGTATCTTAGGTGCTCTGAGAAATAATATTTCTATTGTGAAGATTAAAGAGAAAAGTGGTTTTCCTAGACATGAGCAGGAGATTATTCAAGCCTTAGGAATCACTAAGTCTATAAAACAAGCTCCTCTGGTGAAGAATATGGGTAGAAGAAGTGTTAAATGGGAAATGCCTACTGAAGGATGGATGAAATTGAATTTTTATGGAGCAGCAAAAGGAAGTACTGGTTTAGCTGTAGTTGGTTGTATTATCAGAGATGAAGTGTGTGCCTTGGTTTTAGCATATGCTTAACCTATTAGAAATAATTCAAATAACTATGTTGAGGATTATGCTCTTTTAATTGGGTTATAATGGGCTAATTATTTACAAATTAAGAAAATTCAGGTGGAGGGAGATTCCTTATACATTATTAATGTGGTGAAAGGCCTTTCTAAGCACCATATTAATATAGATTCTTTCATAAGAGATGTAAAGATTATGCTTATAAATTTTGAAAATATTCTTTTTAATCAAGTGTTTCGGGAAGCTAATATGTGTGCTGACACATTGGCTAATATTGGTGGTCGAATTCATCATAGAAGGTGGTGGTGGGATGAGGTGGAGTTTCCCCAAAGTATAAAGGTTGTGCTTAATGCAGAAAGATAGATTTAGGTGTGAGAATAGGATATGTGACATCCTAGAAATAAATTCACCATGGGTGAGATTTATTGTCAAAATCATTACAATGTATGTGTTGGTTTAGAGTGATTATTTAAAGGTTTAGTTCAAGTTTTTACACAGGTTTTTTCAAGTTTGTTTCAGTAGTCAGATTGAGCTGGGTGGGGCTAGGGTTAGGGTAGAGCCTTCTTCGTCGGCTGAGTCTTGGAAAGGGATTCCTTTCTTTGGGATATTTTTAAGGATGGTGGTATTTCGTATTTTGTTCAGAGTTTGAGGGGGGCTGATGAAATTATCTCAAGGGAATTTCCTTTGGCTTGGGATAATGGGTTTGTTTCTATGAGGGGTGTGAGTTTCCTAGTTTCTGAGGATTTCATTGGTAATGTGACCAAGATGGACTGTGGGGGATGTAAAGTGTTTCAAGGATAGGTCTCAACTTCAAGAGGAAGTGCATATTTTTCTGGATAGTGATGAGAAGATCTGTTTCATGGAGGATGGTATTGCTCAAAAATATCTACCAGGGAGGTGGGCCAAAGTCTATTTCTACATCATGAAGTATATTACCTTGGATGGGAAGTAATGGAAGCTGCATTCTCAACATTTAATGCTCTTGAACCATTTAAGAGGTAGGAGAATGAGTATTCCTTTTTATTTGTTTAACTCTCTGTAATTGTCGGTTAAAAATTTTAAATAAAAAAAAATAGAGGCCCTTCTTCATCAAGGTTTAATTTTTTTGTTGGTTAAATCAGGTAAGCTAGATTTGTAGACTAGGGGGGCTGGTATTCATTTGGGGGATGATTGGGAAGACCATATTTCTCTAGCTGATAGGATCAGGCTTAAGAAAATGAAGGACATGGCTATGAAGGAGGTGGATGCCGTGACTAATTTACAAAAACTTGCTGGGGATGCTGATGAGAACATGCCTAAGGATGGTCTGGTGGAAGGAAACACAATTTTTAAATTCTTTTCTAGTAAGATTGAATCCCTCGAGGACATGGTTAGTTAGGTTAAAGCTCAGAATCAGAATTTTTTGTGGGGTTTGTAGAGGATGAATGTCAAGGTGAAAGTTTTAGAGAACATGGTTGAGACCCTCCAGGGGATTATTGCTGGGGATAAAGGTAAAAAGAGGCAGATGGATATTAGTTCTTCTGATGAGGATGATTTCCAGGTGGATGGTGTTGGTCCCAGTTCGTGAACTAGGGAAAAGTGTGTTTAAGGCCATATTGTTGACTTTTAGTTGACTGGTGTTGTGTTTTTGTTGCTGCTGCTTTTTGTTTTTGTTGGGCTCTGTTGGGTCAATGTATTTTTGACTCCTTCCAATTTTGTAATGTTTTTTTGATAGATAATTTTGTTTCCAAGTGGATCCTTATTGTAATATCTTTTGTAATAGGCCCTTGGAGCCTTTTTGACAATTTTCTTTTCAACTAGAGGATTTGATCACCGTAGACTTATTGAAAATCAGATTGCATTCTTTAGTGAATAATTCACCTACATTTTGCATAAATTGGACAAATTTGTTCATCGTTGTCAAATAACTTTCTAGTTGGTCTGATTATCTAGAATTGAAGGCCTAACCACCATCTTGACATGGTGTGACATTTCCCTTGATCAAATCCTCAGTAGGTGAGAATTGATAACCAAGAGTCACCATTTATTCAACGTCTTTGTTCAACTTCCTAGGCACAACCTGTAGGTTAATGGTGTCAAAGCTTTCTAGTAGATCCCAAACTCTATGTTTGTAAGCCTTTAATAGCTTGTTCTACATGGAACACTTACCTCTGACTTGGTGAATGACTAGTTCATTGTCTCCAAAGATATGAAAATATTTGATTTTCCTCATTTCAACAATTAAAAGACCATGAACTAATGCCTCGTACTCGGCTACATTGTTAAAACATGCAAATTACAATCTGTGAGCAAAGAAGAACCTCTCATTCATCAAAGACATCAACACAATACCCGCCCCAACTCTGTTTCTGCTTCTAGAACCATAAAAAAAACATCTGCCATAGTCTAGAAGCATTTTCTTCCTCTTGTTTGAATGACACAGGTATAACATATTCTTCTTGGAGAATGCAATAAGTACCAAGACCAATCTCAAAGGTCTTGATCTCTTCAGCATAAGGATCAAATTTGTGATCTCTCTCAGCCCATTCATCTAGCAATAAATCAGGCATGGAAGGAGAAATAGGTTGTTCATATGAAACTGAACCTTGCTCATGTTATTCTTGTATTAGGAAATTTTATTGGATAGGGGTAGGGTCATATGACTCAAAATGGTAAGAAAAGATATGTTCAGCTTGTATTGTAAATATTGTACCATACCTAGTTCTCAAAAGCATGTGAGTCCAATCTGAAGACAAATAGCCACCCACCTTGCCAGTGAAATATCTAGACAAACAAATGGAAAACATGGGAAGCAAACCAATCACTAAAATATCATGGGTTATGGTGATACTTGGGAATGCATGGAGGGTTAACTCAAAATATTTTATCACTCCCAATATGCCCATGGTTAATCCATCAAGTTGCAAAACTCCCTTATATACAAGATTGTATTTGAGACCCAAAATATCAACAATTTTCTTAGGCATTACAAAGGTATTAACCCCTGAATCAATTATACAATTATGAACCAAGCGTTTTCCCATAATTAATGTCATGTAAAAAGGTGGGGTCTTGAAAATTTTACTTACTTGGTCTTCCTTTATTTGACATACATTGAACGCGGCATTAGTTTTTGGAACCACCGGATCCACTTGAGTTAGTTTCTTGAGGGATCCACACATAGAGATCTATTTGTGATGGAATAGCCAACACATACCACATTGTCACATTGACATGTTTCTTCTTCATTTGTTCAACAATATTAAATGGAAGACCCACATATTTTATGCATATGTGACATGTTATTATCCTTCTTCTACTATTGTGGCATCTAAATAAGCGGTTTTGTTTCAACAACGACCTCCTTGTCTGAAAGAAACTTACTGTGCATCCTATATTGCTCGTTCTTGTCCATATCAACCTCTTTCTTCTTAGCCGCAACGTTGGCTTGACCCGCGGAAGATGGAAGTTGTGATTCCAAAATCCTTTTCTTGAATCTTGTATTATTAACAACGATGATTTGAGGATCTGTTAAAGGTATCCGACCACTTGATTAACCACACAAAAATCCTCAACCCTAAAGAACATGAGATTGGTATCAGTATTGGTATCTTGGATTGCATTCTATCATTTGGGCTAGGTGCTTCTATAAGTGTCTCTTGTTGACTGGAAGAGCCTTGAACCATGTATTCTTGAAGATGCATTGCTCTTTCACAATCCAATTGATTATGTAACAGATTACATGGAAAACACCACTCAGTTTCCTAAATCATATTGTTTTGTATTTGAACCAATGCTTGGCTTGAGTTAGGAGCAGGAAGTGATTGTGGAGGAGGAATTGTTTCCAATGGAAGAGGAGCATTTTGGCTATGCCATCTATTATTTTTCTAATTTTGTGCATATCTTTGATTAGATTGTTAATTCCTATATGGTTGATATGCTTGATTTGAGGACTACTCTTGGTTTTGATAATTTCTATAAGATTGGGCTTGCTGTTTTTCTAGGGATATAACTTTTTTGGTTAAGTTTCTGATTAAAGCTTTCATATCTTCATCTTCCTTTTGCTACACAGGAGTCTGAGATGTGGAAGCAGCAGGTGCCATTTTTTATTTTTAGGGATAGAAGCAATAAAAGGTTGAGCAACTTTAGGTAATTCAGGATACAATGGCATGGGTGAGGAGATAATTTCCTAGCTTGTATTAGACTATTATCAGCTATAACTTATAGTGCATAGGCTCCTAAGTAAGATTTATCCCTCCTATAGATTGGATCATAACAACTATATATGAATTTAAAGATTTTAAGTAATAGAGAAATGCACCTTGAGCCGTTGGCCTTACAGGGATTGGAATTATATCCCATGTTCTCTGAAATCTGAATTTGAAATCCACCATTTGTTCATTTGGAGCTCTTTTGATGGTAGTTAATTTTTCTAAAAAAGACAATTTATCTGGTCTTTCTTCAAACTGATTACACATGGATTATGCACAGTGCATTCCAATTTTGAATTGAGCCTGTTGTCAAACTCCTAAACCATAGTAAAAGATTTTCCTTGAAAGATATAAGCTAAAATTTTAACTGCCACATCCATCTCATAAATTTCATGAATTGCACATAAATTTGCAATTTCTTAGATATGATCAACTGGAGTAGTGTGATTTTCTCTCGTACAAGAATGGGATACTTTTCAAGGCTACTACTAGGATGGGATTCTATATATTCATGGCAAGTGGACTCTTTCCCTTGAAGTTAACAAATGGATTTTTTGGATGTTGGGCCATTCTGATAGGTCTAAGAACTCTAGTGGACTATAAGAAGGGCCTACTAGGTGGCGGTGTTGAAAGAGTTCTGTTTTGGTGGAGATGGAGATCATTTAAACTTGTCTTCCTCTTCTTCATCTATGCCTAGAGATAGTCTGCAAATAATAAAATATCCCTTACTTCTCTTGTTATAGACCAGTGTTTGAATTCTTCTCATGAACTTGAACCACCAGTACTACTGAAACTAGTTGATTTTTTGAATGGAGTTTCTAGATGTGTTATTGTAGAGCCTCCAAAGGCTAGGATTTTACCAAGATACACATCCAAACTTGATAAAACTAGAAATATTAATTTCTAAGTCCCGTCAGACGTGCTAAAATTGTTGGAGCTCAAAATTGCACCCATCCTAAATCACAAGAATCTAAGGACTTTGAGGCAACATGGGACTGTCTCCATGTTGTGAGACTCAAACTGAGACAGGCCTCTAGAGAAGGACATACTTCCTTATACTTACTTCTATTGCTAAACTGCTCCTAGGAATTGAAATGCAACTATCTAGCTCTAGTCTAACATTCCAAGGGACCAAGGTGAGAAGGAGATGCATAAAACAGAAATTTTAAACTAGAGAAGGCGATAGCATCAGAAATAAGAGGAAAGATACTTATGAAAGAGAGAAAATAGGGGAAATGATGATGAAGAGGGCTAGAAACGATAATCCACAATTCAAGACAATTCTTAAATTCCCATTTCATGATGCACAATAGATATAGATTCTATAGAACACATGCATGACATACCCGTGAGTAAATGAAAAGGAAAGGAAACATAATGAAATACCAGCTAAGGAAAGGAATGAACCACAAAATTATTGATTTTATTTCTTAAAGATTATGCACAGATCATTACAACAAGGGAAGAAGATGTAAACCATTCACATAATCGTGATCCAAGGCATGCAAATCTTAGAACACTTGTGCAACATTAAAATGATGCCTTCACATTCCCAAAGTATCCCACATTTCAACTGAGCATCATTTTACAATTTATAGAAAAGTGGAGAGAAGAAGAAGAAACAAATTAGAGGGAAATTTTGAATTCCTCCTTCCACCCACCAACCCACTTCCATTAAATTCTCTGAAAAGGTCTGAGCACCTCTGAAAATTAATTCTTGCCATGCCTTTTTCCTTGCTGGAAAAGAAATGGGTGCCCATACTGCATTAAATTTTGGTGGTTGCACCACTTGGAACTATACTTTTACATGTTGGAGACGAATTACTCTTTCCTCCCACCTTCCTTCATTTTGAAGTCAAGAAATATAGACTCATTTGTACATAGAGGAGGTTAGATATTTTCCAATGATATAAGATTTGTAAAGATTAGATCATTGGATGAAAATTTATATCCATTTTTAGCTCCCCGATGGAAAATTGACTATTTTCCTTTGATATGCAGATTTTGTTGGCCTCCACAATATTTTCCACATGTGTCGCATGGCTATTGTTCTCATGGCCATGAATTTCTAGTATTTCACGTGACTCCTTTGATGATACCCGCGAGATTGTACTCTTTGAATCGTGGAAGTTGCCTTTTTCAATCTTTCGATCTTTTTCTATACTTTCGCTTCTTCATCTCCTGTGGCTTTTAGTTATGCTTACATGGATTTGGATTTACATGCATCACAGGCTCACTCAACCATCCATGGTATGATCAAATACCTTTCATGGTTAACTCCATACTTTGACTTATTTTCTCCTCTAGCCACAACTTGTTATTTTCTTTTGCGGTTCTCATACCTCATCTTACGACTATCTAAGTTGTTCAATTTTTAGCAAGCGTACGAAAATGGAAAAAAATATCCATTCAGCAAATCTTTGTAGAAAATAATAGCCTCCTTTATATAATATTTATGTCCTTTCTTACAATCCCATCTCTCATAGTAATTTCTTAAAAAAAAATATTACTTTTGTGATGAAGATCTGTCCTATGGAAATATTTGGTGTTCTTATCACCTTCCTTAAGACATAGGGCTCAATATTTCTATCTCTAGTAAGATCTTTCTTGGGATTTTATGTTATGTACCTCAGAGAGTAGCTCTTTTTCAAGATAGTAGTCTCCAACATTCATTCCTTTATCTATTACTCTTTTCTCTAAGTTATCAATCTCTTTTTGATCTTATTTTTCTTTTCAAAGATGTTCTCAAAGATTTCCTTATTCCATTTCCTAATGTTTATTTTAACATTTTTCAATTTTTGAACCATAATAAACATGTAACATCCTCTTATCTTGATACTCCACCATTCTTTGATTATTTCATATATTTCAGGGTGTGACATCCACATTTTTTCAAATTTGAATGGAGTATGAGCTTTTACCTCTTTGTCCAACATCTTAAGCACTATCGGATTATGATCTGAGCCCACTCTAGGAAGAGAAGTGAGCTTGAAATATTGCAAGATATTCCAATCAGCAGAGATAATATCCCTATCTAGTCAAACTTAGATCAAATATTCTCCCATTTTTTATTGCTCCATGTGTATTTTCCACCCCCAGTCTCAATGTCAATGAGATTGTTATCTGATATCATATCTTCCAAATTATCCATACTTAGAGTAAATTACTTCTTTCGCCTTATTTTTTCACCGGGATTCAAAGGGGTGTTTAAGTCTCCCATGATCAACCAATTGTAGCTTCTACAATTCTTCAAGAAAGTTGTAAGATCATCCCATAATATTTTCCCACCAACGAGATTGTTCGGGACATATATGTTGGAGAGAATTCAAACATCCTTGTTGCTCCTAACTGAATATAAGAGGATGGCCAAATGAAGGGGAGATTTAAAAATCATTCATCCCTTAACCTAGTTATTATCCCAAAATGTAGCAATACCACCTAAAGCACCTGTTGAATCAATGCTACTAACCTATGTGTTATTCTACAAATATTTTTTAATCTTCCTAAAAGTGATGTCTTGTGTCTTGGTTTCTTGAAGCGCCAAAATTTGAGGTATGTTTCTTTCTCTAAGGTCTTTCAAAATCCTTTGCTTGTTGTTAAAACCTCAAATTTTCCATAATATCAACTCCATTTGAAAGATTTAGAGAAGGGGTTTCTTGTAACTTTGGGGTCCAAAGTTAGTTGAGTATCATCTGTAATTTCCTTTTCTATAGTTTTTCTCCTATGATCACCCAAAGTTTGTCTTTATTTCTTCTTGTTTCCTCCCACATTTGATGATTTCCTAGTATGTGTAGGATTCCTGAAGCTTGAAGCTCTGGGATCTACCAAACTCTTTATTTTTTCATTTTTGGGGGGTGGAGAGAACTGGGGTCTTCCCTTCCTTAGGGGACAATTGACACGTTGTTATTACTATATTATGAATATCATGCTTATTTAATGATGTGTCCAGTTCTCCTTCTCTAAAATTCCATCCTTTAGGTACTCAAGCAGATTAAAATATATTTCAACAGGGGAGAGCAAAGGAGTTTTATTTTGAAACTTAGATAGACTTTTACGAGGTTCCTCATGTAGACTTTCATTATTGTTGGATTCTTACATAATAGTATTTGATTTCATATGTTCTTCAGTGATTTCAGTCACTTTTTTTAGAGAATATTGAATTAGGGTACCTTCACCCAACCTGGGAGAGTAAGATTCCTTCTACTGTGCATCTTTGATAGGATTTTTAGGCTTCCAAATCAATTTCTTTCTAGCCTCATAGATTTTATTTTCCATGTGCATCCATTTCTTATTGGCCTTGACCTTGCTCATTTTATTGTCTTTAATCATTCCCAAAGTGCAGACTTTATGGCCCATTTTAGATAAATTTTTGCACCTCAGTCTATAATGTTCATATTCTAGAGCTTGTCTACATACCCAGGGAGGAATACAAAAGAACATTTTCAAGTATTTTCTTTTCCTCCTTCACACTAATGCGGAATCAAGCAACAGAAATCCTTGTTCAATATTTTGTAGCATTATCAAAACTAATGAGCATCCCTGAATATTTAGAAAATCCTGAGATAATGGATTCTTCCCATAAATTGAAGAGGGAGATCTCTGAGCATTTTCACCCATATTAACATGTATGTCATTGTCTATTTGTCTGATTTAAACCCAGGTTCCCATTTTTTTCAAGCAAAGGTCCTTGTTTCCAAGAAACCATGGACCCCCTAGATAATCCCTTCGTCTATTCCTCTTGCAAAGATAAGTTGAGCAAGAAAAATATGTTTGTTCATGATTAAAATTTCCACATTCCCTTTTGGAGATCGCATTTCATATGTGTTCAATCATCTAATAGTGTCTATATTAGGTCTGGAGCTAAGAAACTTACCAATGAGTGTGAGAGAATTATATTTGTATTTTCTCACTAATAATTCTATTCAAGGATGGGAGATTGGAGCTCCCGACTCTCATTCATCTAGTAAGTAGATGATCAGGTTTAGGGGACCCTATCACCTGTCTACTTAGGGACCCACCTAAACTTTGGACCTATTCCCTTTCACAAATCCATCTCACATGATGTTGTTACAGATCTTGCTAATCAGATGAGATTCCTTTTGGATTTAACTATGGTTCATCTTTCCTACCTAGCTATAACATTTGGAACTTGAATTGGGGTTATATCTTGTAAACCAAACATCATTTTGTAACTTGAGATATATACATCTCAATATTAATATACTAAAATGATATTGGTGTGTATTTCCCACCTTTGAGTTATAGTTAATGAAATCTAAGATCAACTCATTAATATAATCCCCCTTCTCATTCCTATCTCATTCATTACCTATAAATATATTATTCTCTATATACTTAATCCTCCTCTCTTCTCTCTCCATTTCTTCAGCAAGGTCCACCATCCTTCTACAATGTTAGCTTCTGCACCCCACGCCTAGCAGGAGTTTATCCAGCCATGGGAAAGGCTTCCAAACTCAAAGTAATCACCAAGATATTTATATCCTATGGAGTAACACAAAGAATGATCCTCTAGTATCCATAAAAAAAATTGAACTCAAAAATCCTTGGGAAATAATATGTAGAAATAACATATTCCAGGGTGTAACTAGTCAGCACTCTACTCTACTAGTGATTAACAACACATGTCCAAGTTAGATCAGCATTATGTTACTTCTGATATACCTCCTAGGTCCAAACATGAAGTCTATAGTACCAACTTATCCTTGATGCATATGCTAATATCCATTCATACAACTCTATTGGTTAACAACAAAAGAATGTCTCATAAAGTTTGTGATACATGTTATCCTCCACCCATTTTCATGTATCAAACTCAGATCCCTTATTGAACCTATAGAAAACTCATCCTCCATGAATTTAAGCCAGTTCTCTATGTTGTCCAAGGTCAACTGCAACAGAACCAAAATTTAGTCTGTATTTGCCTCTTGTTTCACCAATCAACACCAAACGCATTGGCACATCATCCAGACTAGTCTTGAAGCTCACCCGAGGTGCGCATAGGATCCAACCCCCTCCTTTTATGTGAGCTTTGTGAGAATTTTCTAGATTAATAAAGGGGGATGTTATATAAAAATAGAATGATACACCCATTCTTGACAGCCAGGTATAAGCACTAACTCCTAATCTAGTGCACCGAAACAAAATATAACATGATAATATTATAATGGAAGTAGAGATAAATCATGATTATCATCAAGGAAACAAGTAATACACCAATGAACATAAAAAGGAAATGTACAGATCTAGATTCATCACATAGTGCTTCAAAATCACTTCATTAAATTTATGTGCCAAAGTATAGTAGCCAATATTACATTAAAGAGTTCCATGCATGAAGATATTCTTAGTAGTAGAGATTTGACACATTACAGAGCTCACCATCACACATTACATATATTTTATAACTATCCTCCTTTCTTTCTTCCATACTTGTCTTTCTTCTCCCTCCTCATTGAACCATACATATGAGGAACTCTCTTCTTAACTTCTCATCACTACATGAGAAATCCTGAAGGAATCTTTCATGATTTCCCTACCACTACCCAAGAACATTCCAAATATCACCATGTGTTTCCCTTAATCGAGTTTCCTTAGCACACATGTGCTAGCTAATCCATAACAAACTTGGCTCCTCATCCTTTCATGATAAATGTATTGATGCCCTGGAATATCCTTTCCTTGAGTTGCAAGTCTCTATATATTATCCATATCTGTATATGGTCACTTTTTCATCCATTCCCTAAACGCATCCTTTCATGTTATCCAAAACTCACTAATTCCTGAATCCATCCCACCTAGGTGTGATCCTTCACACATCTCTAATAACTACCTCTGTACGTGCCTTCACACCCTACTTCTATGTGCTACCAATTTTCATGCCCTAGATACTTATTTAATTTAGGGGTCTAACAATTAGCACACAAGGCATGGCCCACTTGTGGTTTGTAACCTTATCTTTTTTTTTTTGTTTCTTTAATTCATTACATGATTAGATTAACATCAATCCATTTCTTTATTTATGCTCTATTTTTACATGTTTTTTCATTAACCATAGTATTTACTTTCAGTCATAATCTAGATCTTTTTCAATATTTTAATTTCCTAATTGTAGTGACAACAATTTACCTTTATACCTCCCAAACATTTGTAACTATTCATAAAACATTGGTAATATTTAAATTTTACGTCCCTAGGTCTTGATAATTAAATGACTATGGATTAATGAACAACATATTAATTGTAGCATTCAGGGCCATAGAGGAATTCATCGAAGGTCATGCAAGAAGTGTTTCGCATCTCAGCGGTGTCCCGATGACTCTTTGGGGCAATGAGAAAGAGAGTAAAAGAACCAGAGAGGAGCTCGATAAGACGGATGCTGCTCATATGACCACGCTGGGTATGTACCATGCTTGGAAAAAAGTAAAGATGAGTATTGATCAAGCGGCCAAGAAGTAGTCCAGTTTTACTACTGCTTCTTGGCTGTAGGCTTGCTGTTTTGTTGCCGTTGTTTTGCTGTTAAGTCTCGTTTGTGTTGCTGTTTCTAGGCTTCGGTGTTCTTTGCTGTAACTTTTGTGCTTTGATACAGCTTCTCTGCTCCTCTCTCTTATTCAGGCTTTTAGGCCTCCTTTTGTACACAAGGGTATAGTCCCTTTCAAAAAACTATTTACCAATATTAAAAAAAACATATTAATTGTTGCAATTTAATTTGCACCACCATTTATGGCACCATTTCTGGGGATACTGCCAAGTTATAAGGTTTTTGAAGAGGTTTTTTATTTCCTAGAGTAGTTTAGGTTTTAGGAAATTTACTTCTATCCAACCCTCCACTAATTTCCATTGAATGATTTGAGTTAGTTGATTCATGCACCACCCAAGGGATGCTAATGGTATATTTTTTTACCAAATCCACATGTAACACATATTTCTTCATACACCTCTGAGGATTTAGAAGAAGACATCCTTTCTTCTATAGAAATTTTTATTGTTAGAAGATAATCCTCCCAGCGACAGTTCTAAATTTGCTCCTGAGTAGCGAGAGATGACAGAAGATATGCAGTTGCTAGCATGAAGAATATTTCTCCTTCTACCTTTCTCAAATTTCATGGATCCATGACAGAGGACCCAAATACCTTTCTTTTTGAGTTTGACATTATGTACAAGAGTTATGATTATACTACTAATGCACATAAATTGAAGTTATTTCCTACTACTACACTCAAGGATGCAACCTTGATATGGTTCATGGGATTGGGAATAAACGTTGTAACCATATGGGCACAAATGAAGGATAAATTCCTTGATAAGTACCTAGATTATTTCTGACCAAGTAGTAGAGGAGGTGATGATATCTATAGAATGACACAAAAAGAGGATGAACCATTGGAAGAATATTTGGAAAGTTTCTTATTCTGCATTCAAAATTCCTGGCACATTGAACTACCACCCGAATCTCTCAAATCAATATTTTTAAGATATTCAGTTAGGAGGAAATGGATGCTCTGGATCTGATAGGATCAAAAGACATTTCAAACGATACTTTTGTAGAAATATTTGAAGTCTGTAAACATTACTCAATAGATATTATGAAGAGGGTAATATTTGTAAGATCAAGAGGTGGATCCGCTACCAAAAAAATTGGGGACATATCCAAGTCAAATATTATCAACATGTTTAAAAATATGAAACAGGATATTTTCAATGACTTGGCCAATCAATTAGATGCCCTACATTCCAAAAATAAAAATAAATATGTAAAAGAAACACTCACAGAGTACTACCATGCATGTGGAAGGAATAAATATGACTGGAGATGAAGAGAATTAGCTAGCATTGCTCGATAGAAATTGAGGCTTCACCTGAGTTCAAGATGTTGGAAAAAAAGGATGGGCAGGTGTTCTATGTTTCTCAAAGAAAACTATGGCCATCGAGGCAAGGAGGTATGACAGAAGACCTTATACATTCATTTAAAAATTGGTCTAATAATTCATATATGCAACCCCCACCTTGGGATAACCATCATGGTTGGGCCCCATATCCTAACCAATATCATCAACAGTAACAACCTCAATTCCAAGGCCAACCACAAAAAAAAATGGCAATAACCTCCTCAATCATGGTAGCATCCTTAGAGAGGAGGGAAACAGTGGAACAACTAACCTCAAAATTACCAAAAATCTTATCAAAATACTCGTTATCCACAACAACAAGCTTTGATGCCAAACCCACAAACAGGTTTTCAACTAAAATCTACCCAACTACCATCTCAGCGAACACATAACCCTAATAATAAAGCTACTCAACCAACCTATTCCATTGAACCAACTCAATACCCTACCTATTCTATTGACATCGACAAGATTCATATTTACTCAGGATGAGCACTTCCTCCACTAGCTAGACCCACCATTACTAAAATTATAGAGGAACCATAGTTTCTAGATATTAATCCACATTAAGGTCAGAAGATGTTGTAAGCTGATCTTTAGTAACCTAAGAAAAATTATAGCAAGGGTAAAACACAGGGTAATGAGCCACCTTTTCCTGAAAGCTTATAAGAAAGGAATATTGACCTCAAGTCAGAATATGATTATGATTTTTTCAACTAGCTCAAATACATTTGTGTAAAAATTCCATTGATTCAAGTTATTAAGGATGTGCTTTTATATAACAAATTGTTAAAATACCTATGCATAAAGAAACCTGATAGGAAGAGGAAAGATCCAACTACTATACAATTCATCGTACAACTAGCTAATATTATACTTGGGAACCTAATTTGGCCTAAGTACATAAATCTAGGAATTCATTTGGTAAATGTCACAATCAATGACAAAATGATAAAGAATACTCTTATTGACATGGGGGAAACAATAAATGTTATGATAATACAAATCATGGATTATTTGAATTTATAAGGACTAAGACAAACACCCACAATCTTGCAGCTTGCAAACATATCAAACAATTAATCTTGAAGGAGTCCTGGAGGAAATAGTAGTAGTGGTAGACTCATGGGATTACCCTTCTAATTTTATTGTTCTTTCACCAAAAGAAAGCTTGGGAGGATATCCTATAATCCTAGGAAGACCATGGTTAGCAACTACTGACACATTCATAGAATGTAGATCTAATAATATGATTATCTATAATAGAAGTGGTACCAAAAATCTCATGCTTTACCCCCCTTACACAACCATTCAATGAATATGACCAAACCATTTGGTTTGAAGAGCCATAAGAAGACCAAAGCTTAGTTCAGTAGCTCATAATGCTAGAGAATTCATGCATAATTGAAGGGAAAGAAGATAATCTTGTTCTTTCTAATGTCCTAAAAAAATAATTATTGGAAGAATGCAGAATTAGATAGAAAATTACAATGTATAAGTTGTCATGAAATCAAATCCTACTGTAACAAAGCACTATGAACATTTCAGGTAAGAATTGCATCCTCCACCAACTTCATCTACATGATTGTATATTGAATTTGTAAGTAGAAGTATATGTTCTATGACTGGTCTCTCTAAGCAAGTGGAAATTATGCTGGGAAAGCCACTTAAAATAAACAAAATGTTGAGCATACAACAAAAGAAGCTATTAATTTCTCTTTTACAAAAACACAAAAAATTAACATCGCGATTATGGAGACATGCATGGAATTCACCCTAATATCTGTACACATAAGATATACATCAAAGATAGTTACAATCCAATAAGAAATCTAGAAAGAATAATGAACCCAATAGTGAGGGATATAGTGAAAGAAGAATTAAAAAAAATATTGGATGTTGGATTCATATATCTAATTTTATATAGTCATTGGGTGTTACCCCTTATCATTGTACCTAATAAGAATGGAAAATGGAGGATTTTCAAGGACCATAGATAGTTGAATGAATCAATAAAAAAGGATCATTTTCTACTCCTTTCATTGATCAGGTACTTGACACTCTTGATAGCAAGAAATATTTTTCTTTTCTTGATGGATATAGTGGCTACAACAAAATTAATATTTGACCTAAGGACCAAAACAATACCATATTAACATGCTCATGGGGGATGTTTTCATATTTTTTTATTCCTTTTGGTTTTTGTATAATGCACCTGCTACATTTCAGTGAGAAGTTTTGAGCATTTTTTCAAATCTAAACAATGACTGCATCGAGATATATATGGACAATTTTATACTATATGGAAATAATTTTGATGAAGCAATGAAGAATTCAGAAAAATTTCTCAAGATATGCGAGGAGCATAACCTATCCTTAAGTAATTAATAATTATATAGGATAATGTCTAAAGGAATAATGTTGAGGCATTATCTATCAACTACTGGGAACTCAGAACAATCCAAAAAAGTATTTTTTATTCTAAATATTCCAACACCAAGGAATCAGAAAATATGTGAGGATATTATTGGGGACATTTTGGGTATTATATAGAATTTATACATGACTTCATTAAGATTACAACACCATTATTTTTCCTTTTGGGAAAAGATATTTCCTTTGAGTGGAATGAGAAATGTGAGGTTGCATTCAAAACTTTCAAGAAAATTTTAACTTTTGCACCTTTGTTAAGAGGAATAGTTTGGAGTTTCCCATTTCAAATTCATACTAATGCCTCAAATCATGCCATTAGATTTATTTTAGGATATAAAGGAAGGAATTAAAAACTAAACAATCTACTATGTCATTAAGAACCTACAACATGTTGAAATTAACTATACAATTAGATAGAAAGTTTTTCTAGCAATTATGTATGTCATTAACAAGTTTATGCACTACATCACAGGCTACCTAGTGTTTATTCATATTGATCATGCAACAATTAAATATTTGATCAATAAACCAATTGTAAGTAGTAAAATAATAAGATGGTTACTACTCTTGCAACATTCTAATGTCACCATTGTGGATAAGCCTTGCAAAGACCATGTTGTGGCTGAATTTTCTTTCAAGAATGGAGAATAATAATGAAGATCAAGTAGTGGAAAAATCTTTCCTAGATGAGCACCTATTTTTCATTTCCACTAGAACACCTTGGTATGATGATATATATAATTATTTCGTCTCAGGTAAGACACCTCCATACTATTTATATTCTGAAAAGAAATACATTGTTGAGAGAAGTGTGAATTTTTCTTGGATAGTTGGTTTTCCAGTTCACACCAAGGGTAGGATAATATTATGATCAGATGTATAAATGATGAGGAAATATATGATGTCCTCAAATCCTGTCCATAGTGAACTATGTTGGAGGAAACGTTGCTACAAAAAGAACAACACAAAAAAGTGTTAAAAACAGGGTATTACTAGTTTACACTACATAAGGATGCAACATTGTATACAAGAAGGTGTGATAAATGCTAAATAATGGGTATAGCCTACTAAGTTAGATATGAGATGCCACTACAACCTTAGTTGGTATTGCAGTCATTTGACAAATGGGGTTCAGACTTAATTGGTCTAATAGATCCTAAATCTTAGAAAAAAGAGTACATTTTTGGTGTGTACAGATTACATCACTAAATGTACAGAAGTAAAAGCATTGATAAATCAGAAGAGTGAGAAAGTTGACTAAATCCTTATATGACCACATCTTCACATGATATGGAGTAATAATAGAAATTGTTACAGATCAAGGTACACACTTCACTGCTAAAATTATTTATGATCTAGCTAAGGAATATGAAATCAGACATAGGAAGTATACATCTTATCACCCCCAATATAATGGTCAAGTTAATGTAACAAGAAGGGAAATAGAATCCATCTTGACAAAAATATATTTTTACTCCATAAGAGGGATTAGACAAAAAGACTTCTAGAGGAATTTTGGGTGTTCAACACAAATTAGAAGACAATAACATAGGATTCACACCATTGGAGATTTTATATGATAAGAATTGTTGTCTCTCCCTATTGAATTTGATCATAAGACAAATAAGGATAGAACTTGAACAAGGCATAGATTTGTATAAACCTCAAAGGTAGAGGATTCTATAAACTCAATGAGATGGATGAAATGAAGAGATAAGTTGTGCATAATACAAAAGTGATACAAAGGATTAAAGGGTGAAATGGTATGAAAAATTCATCAAGAAAAAGGTAATTTGATGAAGGTGATTGGGCTCTCTTATTCGACTCCAAGTACAAGGACCACATGGGAAAACTTAGGAAAATGTGGCTAGATCCATATGAGATTTATAAAATCTTTCCCAATAGATCTTGTACAAATTCACCGCCATAGATCCTGTGAGATTAAAAGTACTAGTGAATGGTCATAGGTTTAGTTTTTACAAAAATCCAATTGATAAGAGAACTTTCGTGTAGCAGTTCAGAGGAGGTAATAACAATATGGAGATGAGAACATTATAGTTAAGTTCATAATTTAAACATGCTAGGTTCATATTCTAAAGTTTCTGAACAATGATATGTTCGATGGCCTTGGTATATTCATCTTGTTTGAATACTCCAAGGGTGAATAAAAGTGAATGTGATCAGCCCTTCTTGGTGATCAACACCACTCAACTAATATATTTTGTTTTCTTAGAATTTCTATTTTGTAGGATTTGGTATATCTTTGAAAGAAGTGCATGGTATCTGATGGAAAGATATGGTGCAAAGACTAAATGTCCAATTGTAGAAACATCAACATACAGTAAAGCTCTGTTTTGTTGTTCTTTTTGGTAGAAACTTATGATTAAATGGAGAAAATAAGGAACAAACTACATGTGTGATAGTGATGAAGATGACTGGACACTAATAAAAACTCAATCTTTACATCTCTGGGAATTAAATGATTTCATTAAGGATCCTTCAACATAATGCTACATACGCTTGTAGTACTGGAAACATACATTTGACAAACATCATGGGACCTCAACATGTAGCATCATTATGAAAAATCTACATGCATCAAAAGGTGACACACTATAACAAGGCAACATTTTGTCATCATCTGGTGCATATCTTGAGATAAGTGAACTCGTTTCAGTTTAATAAAGTAGCGATAAAATGATTATGTTTAATTAATATTTATGTCATATCATGAATGACTTTAAATAGAAATTATCACTCCTGTCACCTTTAAACCCTATGAGTTGTCACTCCACATCTCCCTACTTCGTCACACCATGTCACCTCATATGTTTGTAACATTCAAACGAATTTAATTAATTTACTTCTTGCATTTGCGTGTGAGTCTCGGTCAAATAATTCAAAAACACATTTACTCCAAAAACTTTACACTCCCTCAGGATTCTCACAACATTACTACAAACTGTGATATTTTTCCCTTAGAGCTAAAGGAGTTTTCAGAATTCAGGATGGGAGGAGATATGATTCGTTATGAGCCTACAGACCATTCACATTTCTGCAGCTAGCCACATATACTTCAATATTTTCAAACCTGCAGATGGATGTAATATATCAATAAGTTTCAGGGTTTTAACAACTCCATGGTGACATAATTTTCTACTATGTTCAAAGGTAAAGAGACTACTATCAAAGGTTTAGTAGTGAAAGTAGACAACAGAAAATTTAGTTATAGTCATAGGGCTTCCTATAAAAGGTGAACTGTTCCTTGAGAATGCAAACCCAGATGCAGCTTGACAAGATTTTGGTGATGAAGATGATATCTTCGTGACTGATAGACAAGGTACATTTCACACTTCTCTGAAACCAATTTGGCTTAATGTTTTCAATTAAATTATCAAATACTTTACCTGCGAGGGTAGATAATCTAGATTCAATATTTTCCATTTTAAGTTGTTGAATCAATTGAAGAATGGTATACATGTTAATGTTCCCAATGTCTTAAATGAAAGCCTAAAAAGAATGAGTACGAGATTCATAGAGGGGGAGGATTAAATTTGTCTCAACATTGTCTCTAATTAATTTTGATTGTAAAACATATTCTGAAAAGAGAACACCCTACATTGAAATGGGAAGATTTCGCAAGGGTCAAAAATATTGATGAGTTATTACGAAAAGGGAAGAAAAGACGAAGGAGCATAGGCAGTTATTCTCCACACCATCTTTTGAACCCATGGATTCCACCTCTAATCTTGGAGAAAATCCTTGTTTATGAGAAACCACCATATCCAGAGCAAAACCCTTTGACCCCATTTCTCCTTAGAGGATTCTTATTATATAAACCCTTCTTAGAATATCTATACCTAAATCATCTTCATCCAAGGGCCAAATAGTAAAGTATTCTAGAACAAGCCCTACGATGCCTAGATGATCACATAGGTTGCATACCAAAAAACCCAAAACCTCAAATCATAGGACATTTATCAACATCATACTTGACAGTGATGGAGAAGATGTTAAAATAGATATTGAAAATGGTGGTGCTAAAGTTACATGTGATAAACAAGACTTGGAGGACATCATGACAGATATGGAGAGGAAGAAGGGAGTATAATATAATGAGAAACCTTCCCAAGAAATATCTGTTGAATAGATTAAAGTTTAGGAAAAGTTATTTCATGCTGGGTAAACCCATAAAAAGCATGAAGGAGAAGTAATTACCCAGGAAATCAGAAGATACAACCCATGCAGAGGAGATAGAAGGAAGTGAATGACCATGTAGTGCTTGAAACATAGACTGGATGAAATGGATATTGGGGATGATTTACTACATAATGTTGGAAGAAATTATAGAAAATATTGTTCATTGCATTGATACATAAAAACTACTTGAGTGTGATGAAATATTATAAGGGGATATTCCTATAGTTTATAGGAGGATACAATTGAGACATTATCTAGATTGTCATGCTTCCGCCATTTTTTCCACAAGATAGCATGTAACCACATCTTATGATCAAAAAGATGTTTTCAAAGCACCTCCCAAAACCATATTTTAGAAACCAAAGGCACCCAAACAACGTTGTTAGATAACCGGGTGCAACAATTTAAAAATCATGTTAATAAGCCATGTAGAGGAATATTGGAAAGGAAAAAGGAATAATTAATCTTCTAACATCAGTAGGACATTGAAGAATAGGATAAATAGGAGCCTAAGGCTAAAGGACAAGGAAACTTTACAAGGTAAATAAGAAGAGGCAGGAAAATACAACTCAGGTGACCAATGAAAAATTTAAATATAGGCCTACCGTACAATATTTATGCCATTTTATTGAAATGAATAAATGTGTACAATTAAAGCTATACATGTATAAATTTAATGATATTCCAGGTTTAATATTAGTGGATACAGAAGGTTCTTCAGAATTTATCTGTAAATGCCTTATGAAATACAATTATTGTTATGTGAGTTGTATATGTACAATTATGACTTGGAATATGAAAGAGATTGGATTATGGTACTTTACATTGGAGATGTTCTAATTAGGACACTGTGATCTTATTTTAATAATGAATTGTACAGAGGAGAAGCAGATGAAAGAGTACAAGAAATTGTCAAAGGAGAAGACCATTAATGATCAGGGATGAAGCTGAAAATACAAAGGAAGCTATTGAAAAAATATCGGAAAATACATTGAAGAAAAGGAAATTAGACATGCCAAGTGTATAAAATGAGGGATGAAGCTCGTAATGAAGCTCCAAGGGATTATTTTATATTAAATGTCTCAAGAGATAGTACAGTCTTGCAAGATGTGCTCGACAAGAAATGTACCATAAAATGAAAAGAAAAGAAATGACATTCTTATAATAATATAATTCCAAATTTTAGGAGGATAAATGCATACATTCAAATTTCTAAAGTATGTGGCAAAACTTAGTTTCTTATTAGTTATTATACACCAATTTTTTACTATCATATACCAAATTGGTCTAGAAAAAACGAACTAGATGAGGACATACATGACAAGATCATGTAAAGATATAGAAGTAATGCAGGGTACTTCTTCACCTAAGCTAGAAGGAACCTCTACATTGAATGACTTCTAGGGAATTTATATGCAGCATCATACAAATGGAGAAAAAGAATCCTGGGGAGGATCCGCAGAAAAAATTAATGAGGAAATTCAAGATTTTAAGTTATGGGGGTGTGATGATTCATTTTATTTCCTTTTTAAAAAGCCTCATCTATTAGTATTT
Organism: Taxus chinensis; assembly: GCA_019776745.2. Lineage (NCBI taxonomy): Eukaryota > Viridiplantae > Streptophyta > Pinopsida > Cupressales > Taxaceae > Taxus > Taxus chinensis. Next base: position 6,136 of record JAHRHJ020003799.1, on the reverse strand, counting down.
TTTTTAGCCAATTGTATCCTTAAAATTTTATTTCCCGGAGATACTGCTAAACATTTCCATTAAAACTTGAAATCATGGCATTGATATTAATTAATATAATTATTACTAAGGTTTACTTAATTTTTTGGATTATGAGTATGTAATTTATTATTTTAATTGTAAAATGATGTATAAATGGTGCTATTTGTATAAATGTGCAACCTTTTTTGCAAATAATCGTTTATATGCATCAAATAACATGTAGCAAAGGATCCATACACAACAACTAACATACAACCAAACGAACTCATTCATAGTGAAGAGGTCATCTACAAAAATTGACATGTAGCCAAGGGGAACCTTCTATATCAAATCATCTTTAGCCAAATGGATATCATAAAAATACATGAAATTTGTGACTATAGAGGAACTTTACACAATGATGGAAACTACACCTAAGCTTGCATGTTTTAATGGAGGAAGTCAGTTATGATGATCAAGAAAAAGAATCAACATCATCACCTGACTATGGATTACAATTCAAAATAAATAACTAATTGAATTAATTCATTAACTTAATAACCAGTTGATCAAAATGATCAGTTAATTAAGTTATGTGTTTGTATAAGAACATATACTAAATAGTTATGTTGCATGCATGTAAGATTTCTGGATTGTTTGGTTAATATATTTTACTTAATCCAGCTAAAACTCCTAGTAGGATTCTAGCTCTTCATGCCTCTTGCTGTAATCAAATATATAAAATATAAAAAGATTAATATCTGTAGGGAAACAAGATAGAGAGAAGACAAAGATAGATCCATATATAGAGATTTGGTTTTAATTTTCCACTTGTAATCTTCATGCAGATGAAATAAGAATATTTAGTACTGTTAAATTTTTGTACACATAAGACTTAGGAGATATTAGCATCCAAGGTATGGCCCAGTTGTAGTTTTCTATCCATATTCTTATGTTTTTTGTTGTTAATTCATTGCATGGTTAGATTATTGCAAAAACTTATTCCTTGTCTCTGTATGCTCTGTTTTTCCATGTCTTTGTCTATCATCCATAGCAATTTACTTTAAGTCATAATCTAGTTCATTTCCAGTATTGTTATTTCCTAATTATATTGACAACAATTTACCTTTATAACCTCTCAAACATCAGTAACTGTGCATACAACATTGGAAATATTTAAAGTTTACATCCCTAGGTCTGATATTGAATGACCATAGTTTAATGAATAACATAATAATTTCTGCAAGTTAATTTGCACCACCATGTGCCCAAATAGTGTTGTTGCACTGCTCGAATTTGTAACCTTCATTTTCATAGACTTGGAATGTGTTTGTATCTAAAAAACTTGTTTTAGTATACCTTGTTTAGAGATCATGTCAACACATTATTAGTAATTAGGTCTTGTTTATTCTAAAAACTTGACCTAAGTGTTGATATTGTGTTGTCATTATTTTCACCAAACCTATCTTTGAGAACATAGGGAGTAGTTATTCTTGTGATTAGATTATAGTCTTATACTTTACTGTTTTTTCCTAGATACTTCTTATTATACAATACCTTAATAGTGTTTCATTATTTATTCTTTGGTGTCCTTGGTTAATATTTCCTTGATCCTTTGGATTCATTGACATTCATTATTTGAACAAAAAAAAAATTGACGATTTTTGATGTCGTTACACTGCTTTGTTTTACCTAGGGTCCATTTTAAATCAACCTTAGTGAAACATTTCCTATTATACCTCCTATCACAAGGATGGGACATTGAAAATTAGGGTCAAAAACCCTTTTTAAATGACAAGATAAATCCTTTTTTTGAAGATAACACCATGGTCGATCATAATGGTGATCAAGTGAATTCTCCTCGAGAAAACTTTGAATTTAGTCCCAACCAAATAGACAACATCTTGTTTCAAAATATACATTAGGTTCTTATGTGTGTTTTTAAAGTTAAGGGACAAGTTTTCCACCTACTTTTGATCCCTCCCTCCTTACCAACATGGTTCAAAGAGAGGGAGAAGTAAAGTTTCCTCCACGTAACATTGATGAAATCCTAAACCAATACATGCTTGTACTTCTATCCAATGGAATGAGGAATAAGTACCTTCTCAAAATGATGGAGAATATCACATCCCTATTGTCAAAATTTATTACACAGATCATAAATAACATGATAATCATGAAAAAAACCTCCTCCTCATGAGAATCGCGAAGAGATACCAACTAAAGAGGTTACCTGAGAACAAAAAATACAAGATCTTACTCACCAATTGGAAATATTTTCCTCACATATTAATAAAGAACTGATGAAGACTCCTATAAAATAAAAACCTAGAGCTTTGTATCACAATTTCTATACCAATCCTCCCGCATCAAGAAAAACATAAAGATTCATATGAGGAGTTATATACAGAAAAAACAATGATGAAAACAACTAGAATTAACCTCTTATATGGGAAAAAAATAAAAACCTACACAGTGGAAAACTCTTCGACCAAGAGTTGTTATCCATGAATAATTCCCTTAATGCTTTACAAGAAGCTTCATAGTAAAAAAAATATAGGTCATAGTAAAAAGTATCATTTTGAGGAGCTATGCCCATATGCCTTCGACAAGGATATGTTGTCAGTACCTTTCCCATGTCACTTTGATTGTCACAAGTTTGATAAATAAAAGGGAAAATTTGTTCCAAGAGACAACATTAAAGACTTGTACATGGCATGTTAAGAGGTCACTTTTAGTGATAATTATCTCATTCACCTCTTCCCATGAAGTCTAGGGGGTCAAGCACTTGAATGGTTTTAGCATATAACTAAAGGGTCCATTTCTACATGGTTGGAATTAGCATAATACTTTAATGCATCACTTCTCATTAACATGGAAAATGGCATTATGATGATAGATTTTGTGCAATGCAAAAACAAAACGAAAAACAATGAAATATTCACTAGTTTCTTAAAAAGGTAGCAATGGGCTAGTTAGTCACTTCCTTTGCTCCATACTGGAGAAATAACTGGTCAGAATACACATACCTAACTTACACCCTGAGATTGATTTCCACTTGCAAATGCATTATGGAAGCATATTTGAATATGTCATAGACAAAGGTAGTCAAATTAATAAATCATTTTTAGAAAAATGAAATTTAAAATATTTCTCACGTGATAGTCACGATTCAAATCCTAACGAAAAACCAAAGTTTTTTCCAAACAAGAATAAGAGTTTCATAGGTGATGTGTAATAGACTCTAAAACAAGTACGTGTTCAAAATCATGCTCCTTTGGAACTTTCTAAGGGACCTCAGATCCCTAAGTACAAACATCACACTTTCACCCCTCTATCTGACTCTATCATTGATATTAAAATAGTTAGAGGTGGTCAAAATGGTTTAAATACCCTGAAACTATACCCTATGAAGATGATGTACCTAATCCATCATGGTTTAGTTAAAATGAATATTGTGGGTTTCATCGTGTGAGGGGTCACAAAAATGATAAGTGTTTGAAAACATAATTGATAGTGGTGATGTGAAATGGGAAAAAAAAAAAAAAAAAATTCACTACCCCTAGTAAATCTGTCAAAGCTAACTTGGGAATTTACAAAGAATCTTTCCCCAAGCATAAAAAAGAAAAGGAAAATTTGGATCAAGGACAGTAATCCCAAACCAAAAATGCCTACTATGTTGTAGAACAAATAATCTTTTTTATGCCTTAATTGGTTGTGTTAACCCACCTTTTGAGAATATCAAAACCACTAAGATTAAAATGAAGGAGTATGTTGTGGAAGTGTGATGTACTCACCTTGTTATCTTTGAACCTCATCTGTCTACCCCTCAGGATAATCATTATGATGTTTTAGAGAAACTTGAGAAAACTACTACTAATATTTCAATCTTAGATCTTCTCAAAATATCTTTTATTCATAAGGAAATCCTTTGTAAAACATTAAATGGATCAAGAGTGTCAGTTGATATTGACCCTACATGCTTCCAATCCATGGTTGCATAGATTGCTCCAATGGAGCACATAACCTTTAGTCATGAAGAGATTCTTGAAGAGGATCCTACCCACAACTTACCCATACACATTTAGGTCATTATCAATCGTAAGAAGATAAAAATAGTACTTGTGGATGGTGGATCAGACTTAAATATTTTAACTTTGAAGTTATTTCAACAACTAGGTCACACTAAGACTGATCTAGAAACTAAGGTCATTACCATCAAGGTGTATGATAATGAAGAATGGAAATCAACCGACATGATCAATTTCTTATTAGGATTAGGTACTACTACTCATTATACTAAGTTCTATGTTTTAGACATCAATATTCCTTACAATATACAACTCGGTCACCCATGGATTCACACCATGAAGGACGTACTTTCTACGTATCATCAATTTTTGAAGTTATACCATGAAAGAAAACCTATTACTAGTTAGGGGGATCCTCAACCCTTTACTCACTACAAATAATTGTTAGGTTATTTTACCACCACTAATGAATGTCCTTCTACAGAGATGGAGTTCAGTCCAAGGCTCTTTCCTCAAGTGTTGATCGAGACACCTTGGGTTCTCATGGTGACACTGTTTCTACATTAGAATCTCCCTTTGACTTATGGTAGATGAAATTTGTTGCAAATGGCTACGGAGAGTATGATCTCCAACATGCCATTTTAGTCTCTAAACTCCCCCTATCACCTAAGACACAGGAGAGGCCTAACTACAAATATAAATGGTTCCAGGAGCATTGTAACATCAAAACATTTAATCCTAGTGGTCTATTAGAAGATGAGAAGATGCTTAGAAATATTTTATCCCAAAATTCAGATGATGAGATGGCTCCATGCTATAAATCACCCAAATATGTTATCCCAAATCAAATCATGTATGTTATAGAATACAAAGGATATGGTTGTGACATAAATGAACAAGGTATGCAAGAAGATATTCCGATACCACATCATACTTGGTGTGTAAGTACAATATTGGTCTCCAACCGTATGGTTCCAATCCTATAGAGGTTGTATTAACCTCTTCTTAATGAGAAGATAGTTCATCTAATTATGAAAGTAAAAAAAAATCTCACTGTAGTCTTTATGAAGACCTTGCCTCTACAAACTTATTTTATGAAATGGCCATATTAACCATATCCCCTGCCTTTCCTGAGTTAAATATTGTTTATCATTCCTTGTCCATTGGGACCAACAAAAACATGTACGAATCTACCTATTTGAAAATAACGAAGCAATCTGTGAGTTTAAGGGTCTTCGTGATGACAGTCTAGTTAGTGATTATAAGAAGGGATTATCCATTAATCTTGATGCATTCATGTAATTTGAGGAAGATGTTGAGCTTCACGGTCAGTAAAATCAAAAGAAAATCAAGGTAAGCATATCCTCAGAGAAGCCTTGAACAAAGAAAAATTCCAAGTCCTATAGTGAAAACATATTTGAGGGACTTACGGAAAAACAAATAAAAAAATTAGTGGACAAAGAATCTGATCAACCTAAAGGTGAAAATCTCATTAATACGCCATTTGAAGAAGAATATATCAATGTCCTCCCAATCCTACATGTATTGAGGAAGAATCAAAGTTGCTAGTAGAGGATATTATAGATGTAAACATTTTACAAAGGAAATACTTAGAATATTCAAGTTGGGAGGTTGAATCTCATACCACAAATAGAAGACATTTGTGATACTTTTACATGAATTTTTAGATATATTTTCTTAGTCTTACACAGGCATATCAAGGTTATATCCAGCATTAGTAATGCATAACATAGTTTTGCACGAAGAGGAAAATCCTATAAAACAAAATATTAGAAAGATGCATCCTCACGTCACCTTATTGGTAAAAGAAGAGATGGAGGAATTATTTTTAGTAGGAATCATCAGGTCTATGGATTATTTAGAGATTATTTAAAAATATTCCCTATACAGAAGAAACCCATCAGTATTAGAATATGTATAGAATTCAGAGATATAAATAAAGCTTTTCCTAAGGATGACTTACCTCTTCCTAACATTGACATGATTGTAAAATCAACAGCTGGTTATTAAATGCTATCACTCATGGATGGTTTTTTAGGGTATAATTATATTAAAATTATTGAGGAATATCAACACAAGACAAC